>REGM01000208.1:337934-407573 GCA_004194415.1 Aurelia aurita | reverse complement strand
GGGGGGTACCTGGAGCTCTGGAGCCCGTCATTTTCCCCTTGTGGAGCCCTGGAGCCCAACCTTTTTCTTGTTGGAGCCCTGGCTAGAGCACAAATGATTTTAATATTGAAGTCCAAGCTTAGCTTAGCAGGTGGCTCTATGTGTTACAAAATTGACAAGGTAAGTAACTGGCTGATTTCAAGACATATGGACCTTTGCTTCATTTATAGTATGTCCCAAATTAGATGTCAAGTGAAAATGCCTGCCAATAAGAACAATTAAGGACAAATTAACTGTGGGAGCATAATAATGAGGGGGTCTGGGGCAGTGGCGTAACGGACGTAAGTTACCTTTAGTTCAAAAACTAAGGGCCCCCGACCTCCAAGGGCCCCCAGCAACAATAATTCCTTTGTTATTTTATTTTGAAGCTGGTGCCCTGGATATGATAAACGAGACCAAGGGGCCCCAGGCCTGCATGATATCTAAACATAAATGAATGGAAAGTTTGTTGATTAATTCTTAATTGTAATTGAATCTACAATAACAGACTGAGGACCTCATATTTTTTACCCTGGGTAGCCTTAAAAAGTATGGAACTTTGTCAAAATATGGTCCTCAAAGTTCTTTCAAAAACGAGGAGAAAAAGGTTCGGTATACGTAGGGCAGGGTAAGAACTTTTCTGTGAAATGCTGGAGTGTGATTGGGAGAGTCGTTCCAAGCAAAAGTAAAGTTGACGTCCTTAAAAATTTTCCTAGACGAACTATTACAGAATAGTCATGGCTTTTTGGAGGCAGGCAAACATGGGATCGAGATAGGCATTCTAAGCCAAAATAAATGATGTTTTCTCAAAATGTTTCCTGGGGATGCTGATTTATAAGAAAACTGTTACAAAATTGTCAATAATTCTATTTTAGCACCAGCAAACATGGAATTGGTAGAGCTGTTCTAAGCCAAAGTAGAGAGTGTGTCCTCAAAATTTTCCTGGGGGTTTCGCCCCCAAATTCCCTCGCGTTGATATCCTGCAGGTGATTTGCCATGGTCATTCCGCTTGCTTGGACCCATTGGCTTAGACAACACATGTATTGACTTTAAATCATTATAGTTGTTTTTTTTTCTGTGCAAGTCATTTTCTCAAGTTTAAATTGGATACGGTTTTTTACGTTTATATCTAAATTATTTTAATACTTATAGCTGGGGGCCCCGAGCTGAAAAATCCCTAAGGGCCCCGACTACCTCCGTTACGCCACTGGTCTGGGGGCAAGGCCCCCAGGAAATGCTTGACGACACGCCTTCTACTTTGGCTCAGAACACCTCTCCCGATCCCATGTTTGCCGTTGCTAAAATAGAATTTGTATAAAGTAGCCTAAAGTAGTATCCCCAGGAATCTTTTTGCGTAAACATCATTTTCTTTGGCTTCGAATGCTTATCTTGATTCCATGTTTACCAGTTCCAAAATAGAAACTTTAGCAATTTTGTAACAGTTTTCTATGAATCATCACCCTTCGGAAAATTTTTACGCAAGCACATTTTACTTTGTCTTGAAACACTTCTCACAATTCAATGTTTGCCTATCCCTAAAATGGAAGCCTTGACAATTCTGTGATAGCTCTTCTAGGAAATTTTTTTAAACGCTAACCTCTACTTTTGCTTATAACGCAGAATTGTTAAAATCACGTTCCAGCATTTCTTGGAAACATTTTTACCCGACCCTACCATACTAAACTGCTTTCACCTCATTTTTGATCGAATCTCAAAGACCATCTTTTCACAAAGTGGGGGCAAATGCCTCGCATTCCCTATGCCACTGGTGTTTTGCATGAGTATAATTTTGCGTTATTGCAAATCTCACCTGACATCCAACTTGAGACAGACTTTAATTATCGGGATATCTGAAAATAATTGTTCACGTCTTCACATTTAGATGCACTATCCACCTTTTCAGTATTTCCCCAGTTAAATTGATAATCTGTTTTTTCTTAATCAGGAAACTAAAATCTTTTCTGCTTTGTTTAACCCAAATATTTAGTTTTTTCCTCGCCTACTCTTGATTCTCAACATCGAGTGAGCCTGCCCTCTTCTTCTTTCATAGTCAGCTCCGTTTGACCATTGTCAGAGGCAAAGAACATTTGCTCCGTCATAGCATATCTTTTCAAGCTTCAATAATCCATTCTCTACCTCTAGAAATGAAAGTCCTAAGTTCAGCCCTCTCCTTTTGACTGCAAGTGGAAGAATTGGGAAGAATAAATGAAACTGGAGGTCCGGAGGTGAATTCCCCGGGAAAATTCTTGGGTCCACACCTATATAAGCCCTAGGAAATGCCCTTAACAGACAGAGTGCTGGACCTACATTTGGCCTATCTTTGACTGCAATTGTAAGATTACTTTTCAAACTCAGGGGAAATCTGGGCAAGCTAAAAATGTTTCTGTGTTAGCAGAAATTTACAGTCGTGAAATTTTTCTCCTTTTTTATTGTTTGTATCGATTGTGTAATTACTAATTTGAAAACGGTCTATAACAATGTTTCATAAATAAATGAATAAATAAAAACAATGTTTCCCTTGGAATTGATACGAATTTTCTTTCAAGGAAAATATATTTACCAAGAATTCTTGCCAAAAACAATTTTTTTTACTAATCAAGTAAGTATCTATTATCTTGATTCAAGAAATTCATTTCTTGAAAAACTTTCAATAACAATTCAGATTTTTGTTGTGTGCGCATTTTTGCTATCTTTTTTACTCTTCCGGTTGATTTTCATTGATTTTAAGTTGGAGCCCCGGAGCCATGAGGGAGATCTGGTGGAGCCCTGGAGCCCAGCAATATTGCCTCGTGGAGCCCAGAGCCCGTTGAAATATGGCCTGGAGACTCGGAGCCCGAAACCCCTTAGGGGGCCTCAGATATCTGATGTCCTCATCATAAAGAGGAGATGTGGAACTATTCAACAAAACAAACATTTCTTAAATCGGAGTTTTGAATCCAGAGATATGATTTTTTAAAGTTTGACGAAATTGCAAACTGTTGTTTACATTACTGTTTCCGGCCTTTTGTTTGTGGTATTGATGAGAATGTAGAAATTTAACTTCCTATCTTTCCTCGAAAAATCCACCGATTTTCTCAAACTTTTTCTTCTTTCGAAGGTACATGTCTAAGCAATCTAAAAATACAAATGTTTTTCGCAAGACCTCAGAGAAAAGTGTTTATTTTTCAAAATGGCGTATGACGTTTTTGACAACGACAACAAGGGAAATCATCGAATTTTTGTCGTTTATAGTGGAAACAAAACATCTTACCAAATATAACTCTTAGCAAAAAATGTTAAAATTAAATATGATGTCTTGGGAACAGTTCTGCGAAGGGAATCGTGCAAATTCGTACAGAAATTTGTTTTATGATACTTAGAAGATTCTAGGTCCTGTACGGTTTCAACGTCTATTCAGCTATGAAAAGTTATGCATGTCAACGTTGCATATAGTTTTCATTTCACAGAGAATCTTTCTCTGTTCTAAGAGTTTAGAACCACTCTTGGAATTACTTTTAACTACGAAATATTCATCATTTTCTGTCAATGTTCCCTCGCTTTTGGGTTTGGCTTAAGATCGTGTAATATTTTTTAACCGTGTTCCAACTCTGCTATATAATAGTTTGAAATAGAAATAATTCTGCATTCCTGGCTGTGACCTGTTGATTAAAATGATAGTCTGTAGATTACCTAGCCTCTGCTACAGTTTGCAGACTGGCTTCATTACGTTGTTGCTCTTCTAAAAAACTAATCTAACTATATTTTAGTTCGACAGTACGTGCAAACAGCGTGTAAAGTTGACGATATCTTGAGTGTTAGTTGAATGAGAGTGTTCTGATTGCAGGAGAATGGAAATGTGAATTTTATGAGCTGAAAGATACGAAAAAAACATTATTTCTAACTCTGAACCAAAGCCTTCCATCGAAAGTTGAACATTTCGGTATTGATTCATTTGAAGGGGAGCCAATTGCAGCATGATTCGAACCTCATAGAAAGTTGCCTGGAAATATAAAAAACAGATTTGCAACTGCAGGAGTGGTGGCGGTTGTAGAGCTCGACAAACAAGACCTATTGGAAACAAGCCTGCGAAATTTCTACAAAAATAAAAGGATTTCTACAGGATTTCAATGATTTCTCGGGGGAAAAAAGGATTTCCGTCGAATGTGTACGAGATTTCTAGGGCGTGATATGTCCCTCGCTAAAAGTTGAGAGAAGGGAGATGCTCGTTTCATTAAATGAAGCGGGAGCTCAAATCAAGGGCAACATTTTATTTTAAGCTAATTGACCAATAATTAGCTTGCAGAAAGAGAAGGCTTTATTAACAGAAGGCTCTGGTACTATTAGAATAAAGATCACATCAGATTAGATAAAAAAGTGTAACAGTTGCAACCGTTTAATCACAGGCAAATAAAAGATGTTGCGAAAACCAACGTCAAAACTGTGTCTTCAAAGCTTCGGGCCTAATATCTTCAAAGTGTCATAAAAACAATTTCTGTACGAATCTGCACGATTCCCATCGCAGAAATGTTTCCAAGATATCAAATTTAATTTCAAAAATTTTTGCTAAGAGTTAGATTTGGTAAGATTTTTTGGTTCCACTATAAACGACAAATTTCGATGATTTCCCTTGTTTTCGTTGTCAAAAACGTCACACGCCATTTTGAAAAATAAACACATTTCTCCGAGGTCTTGCGAAAAACAGTTGTATTTTTAGATTGCTTAGACATGTACCTTCGAAAGAAGAAAAAGTTTGAGAAAATCGGTGGATTTTTCGAGGAAAGATAGGAAGTTAAATTTCTACATTTTCATCAATACCACAAACAAAAGGCCGGAAACAGCGTAAACAACAGTTTGCAATTTCGTCAAACTTTAAAAATTCTTAATCTCTGGATTCAAAACTCCGACTTAAGAAATGTTTGTTTTGTTGAATAGTTCCACACCTCCTCTTTATGATGAGGGCATCAGATATATTGTTCTTCCATTTTCATATTTTGGCATTAATTCCACGATTTCTATAGGACTGGATCACAGTGTGTTGCGAGATTCTGGAGTAGTTGCAATGACGCGCCAAGCCAAGCTGTTGCCCGCATGACAATTCAACGAGAGTCCATGCTTGCTTGACCTCGTGACGCTTCATTGCTCGTTTTTTTAACTCCCTTGACACAGGAACGCAGGACCTACTACCTGCACGAACGTATAAAAGCAATGCAACTACAAAGAGAACGACATGTCTTTGTATGACTGAAAGTAATGTTACATTTCTCCCAACATTGAGCAAACGCTCGTGTAGCAAAGTATAACTAATTGATTTCTAAATTCCCAAATCACCACGAAAAGTTTTCTCTTTGTCCATCCACGTCGAGTCTTTACAAAATCTGATCAACGTTTGTTGATCGTTTTCAGGGTTTTCGAGAACAAATTTTTCAAGAAACTTGCTTATAGCTCAAGAAATAGAAGACTAAAAGATTTACAAGAAATAGTGGATTCTAATTCTGGAGTTTAGCGAAAGATTAAGATGTTTCATAACTTTAAGAAGGCATAAGATCAGTGCCGAGCGTAGTGCAGAGCGGCGTTTCTCCTTTTAGATATTTCTAGATGTAAAAACGCCTTTTCACCACTGCAAATAATTTTGGTGCAAATTTGATGTTGGTCTTGCTAGAGGCTTCTTTCTATTTACCACGAAACTTATTCTAGGCCCCAGACTTTTAAGCCGACTTTAAATGTACCGGTTGATTACATTGCAAAATGCTTGGCATTTACCAAGATGTGCGATCGTTGATTCTCCGCTGATTTCAACCTATCTGATGATGAAAGCCAAGTAAAATTCGAGCAGTTTACTCCTCTATCAATTAAAAATCAAGTCGGCAGGGTTAGATGTTTTCGAGCTCTCTCGGGTGCGTTCATTTTTCTGCGAAACAAAATTAACTCTCCAGCTTTTAAAATGGACTTAGTCGAGGGACAAATAACACTCTAGAAGTCTCGTAAACTTTTTACAAATACTTCGTTTTTTCCACAGCAATCACAGAAATCTTTCAGAAATCCTTTCGTATTTTTAGAAATCTCGTACGCTTTTTCAGCGAGTGATACATATACTGCTGAGTGGCAAGTTATGAATTCATGGACTATTTTGAATATGTCATGTTTGAATTTTAAATATTCAATTCTACTGTGATTAACATGATGTTGCTTTTGAAAATACTTAAAGAGAATCAACGGATATAAAAGCCCGCGTGGAAGAGGTCTGGGTATTCTATTATTAGCCTATTGTATTTGATGATTTCGACACGGGCGTGGATATTGTTTAGCCAGAGGAACAATAGCGTGTGTAGGAGTTTTCTTTGTGCTTTTTATAGATAACCTCCACTTAGCTCCGTTGATTCACTTTAAGCTCAGCCTCGATCTATAAAAACAGCAATAAGGAGGTGGTGCAACCCAGGACGGGGGAGGGGGGTTACTTGGGTTTCATTAGTACGGGGGTGTGCCCACCAAAAATTATTTTTTTACCCCGCTTCAGAATTTTCCCGCCAAATGATAGCCGACTCTAGAAATAGTGGTGAAAAGTATCATCTAAAATGTAAGAATTTAACCGAGTGACACTGAAATAACCCACTCTAACAAAATACCCCCTTCTGACAACCGGCTCTAGAATAATTGCCTTCTTTCGATAACTGGCGCCAGAAAAAAGAGGAAAAAACGATACCCTGCAAAATGGCACATCCCGGTCGGATAAATATACTAAGATTTGAAGAAAGCAGCCCATTGGCATACTTTGAGAATGGCAAATGTTTAAATGTTTCCCTCTTGCATTACATGCGTTACCAATGGCAAGGCAGGAACTTTTTTCAACAGTCAGTGATTTTTCAATAGCTCCTTTGTTAGCATGGGCATCAGATAGAAAGGCTTGAAAGAAACTTTAGCAACTGATTCTACCTTTGTACTTTACTGAATCTTGAATATTTTCGAAATTACAGTTTATTATGTATTTCAACTCATTTGAGGATGTGATGCCATCAAATTTAAAATCATTTTGTTGTCAACTTATTTTAATTCGAATATACAATACAATAGCTTCTTACTTATAAATAAATAAGAAACTAATCTAATTCGAATATTTACAATCAACTGAATCATAAACAAATTAAATAAACAAATGAATATATATTATTATCATCAGCTAGAAGAGTGAAAGACTTGAAAAGGAAGAAAAACCCTATAATTCTGAAAATATTGAAGATTTCAGAAAGATCCGATGGTAGAATTATAGCAAAGTAGCTTAAGTTATCTTTAAGCCATTCAGTCCAAAGAAGTAATAGCCATTTACACCTAGCATTTTTGCAGACTTGATGCTTATCCTTCCTTTGTTTATGATCTAATTCTTTTGGGGCTTGCAGCCTTTTGCCTCAGATTGAAATCTATGAAAAGGACTACAGACTGCCTTTGGATCAGGGTGAGTTTCACATTTCAGGATGGACTTTTAAAAAATAGTCAACTTTTAAGGGAATTTTCTGACTGTCTGAAGGGTGTTTCCTGTAACATTCTCTCGTAATGGCTTCACCCCAGACCTGATTAAGTTAATGATCCACACTCCCTTGATGAAGATCATAGCGTTGGCTGGTCTCTACCTATGTGCTCGTACATCTGTCCAGTCTGTTCGTTTCTGGCGAGCCTCTACAGGGTGTCACAAAAAACATGCAACTGAACTTTAACTTAAGCATTTCAGAAAATGATAATATTTTAATTAATTTAATGCATACAACCTTTAAGAACATTCTATCCAGTGGCGTGGTGGCCGGGGGGGCAGGGGGCACTTGCCCCCCAGCCACATGAAAAGATGGGGGCGCCGAAGGCGCCAACGCTTTAAGAGGGCGCCAAAAGCCCGAACATAAGCTTGGTTCAAACTAAAGTGAAATAGCGTTAGAATGCATTGGAAATACGAGGAAAAAAGCGTCGAACTTATTTTGTCTCAATTTGAGATTTTATAGGCGCCTTTGAAAATGTTAGGATGGAATAACTCACTAAAAATGCATTTAAAGTGTGCATAGAGAATGCCCTCACTCTTGCTCTCACTATCCCAATTCTAGCGCGTTTTTGCTCTTGTGTGAACCAAGCTTAAAGTCAAGGAAAATTGTCTTGGAATATCTTCCACAACTGATTTTCTTTGTAAATTGAAATCAAACATGCCCGTTGCATGCAGGGCTGAGGAGAGGGGGGTCAAAACCCGGGGCCCATGGCCATAAGGGCCCATAAATTGTCACTCTGTGTTTTATGTATGTTCTTAATTTGAGATTGTGATTCTTCTGCATAATGACCGGCTATTTTGTTGATATGAAAAATGCATTTACATGCGAAAATGGCCACCAGAGCGATTCTGGCAAACTTAGTCTTCAAAATTTTTTCAGAAGAACATGAAATTTTTCCGGGGTACCCCGTACCCCCTAGCTTGCAAGGCACCAATATTTCATTCTGACCCGTTGCCCATAAATCCTCTCCACGGCCCTGGTCGCATGTGGGAAAATAGAATGGTAGGTGCTGTTGTGGGCTTCAGTCTTCAGGAAGGGGGTTTAGGACTTTTATATCATTTGTACATTCCTTGCCTCACTTCATTGACATTAGTGTATCAATCGTGTTTTTGAAGCCGAAAATTCGCTAAATCTACTTTCGCGGGGCCACAGCCAAGTAAATATTAATTTTCACTAACTGTGCAAAAGAGAAAGAAAGCTAATCAATCATGCAATTTTCATTAGTTTACTTATATAACAAGGCATTTCTTCGAGATTTTGATACTCTAATTGCAAAAATTTGCCCGAGAAGCCTCTCCATATCGCGTTCCTTTTTCTCAGTTAACAGGTGAAATTTCCACAAGAGGGGCTTTTTCCAACGATTTAAAGGGCGTGGTCTCAAAAATTTTTGCTCGCTCCGCTCGCACTGAGCTTTAGCCCCTCCCCAAAGTATCTGATAATTGTTCAAACGGGGCTGCCAAGGAATTGTTATCATTTGGTTTCAACGCATTGTCTGAAGAAAGAATTAACTTTCAAAAGTCTGGATATGTTGTACAACAGACAATTGTAACAGTTTTCNGCATTCTCCTCCACAAAGCACTGCAAGTGAAATAAATTTGTCACACAAGATTTCAAGGGCATAATTGCTGGCTGTTCAATGGCAATCCCCTTGTCATCTTTGTTTGCACGGACCCATGGGAATCCTTGAAATTGTTCAAAGTCAACCATATCATTTGCCACACTTTCTTTTGTTTGAACTGTCACTGCAAATGTACAATCATCTGATTTTGGCAGTGGCTTCAGTAATGCATCACAGGCATTAATCTTCAGTAATAAATCTCTCAAGTATTGCTCAATTCCTTGGCTCTGAGATGAAATTTGAGTTCCTCCATTTTCAAAAAATTGAAGCTCGAAAACAAAACGTTCAATTGGAGTGTCATCTTTAGTATTTATATGTAAAGTTACTCTCTCGACATTTCCCGCCAAAATTAAGGATCGTATACCAATGAGGACATCTTTGATATACTTATTCAACTCCGGGTGGCAGCACATCATTACCGCGATGCCATATTTCTGAAACTTTCGAAAGATGCCATCAGGATAAACACCCCGGATGTAAAGAATCAAATTGATGGATATCTCCAGGAACTCACATATGACATCGACAACTGATGAGGTTTCTCTTCTCACTGCAGTTGACTGCTCATTATCGTTGTCCTCCATCTTTAAATTGGTTCGTTGAAGGGTTTGAATGCAGGAATACTCTGTTTTCATGCACATGTAACTGCAACTTAATCGAAGACAACGTGCAACACTTTATTTTCCCTCACACAGAAATGTTTCCCGCCAAAATTTGGACTAGGCCTCATTGCCTCGTTTGGAAGAAACATATTACTCAGCCTCTCAGCCTCATCCTCAATTTGGTTTTGCTTCAAACAAAACAAAAACAAAAAAGACCAACAATATCCTTTTTTAGGGTTATTCTTTTGGGTTCTTACGGGCATTCTTTTGGTGCGTCCTTGCGGGATTTTTCTCTCCAAACTATTGGATCTCTGCCATTTTCAGAATATACGTTATTGTTAGACTCATTATTTTCATGTACAATCATACCATCATAGACAAAATACTTTGAGACAATTCGCTTGAGACACAAAGCTTAGTTAGTTTCCTCCTCCCCTCCCTTATTCAATATTGAATAATTGATAGCAGATTTGGACTGTGACCCGCTGGAGACTTTACAGTGTCTCCAACATTGAAGAAGGGAGGGGGGAAGGGGACAGAATATTGGAAATCTTGCTTTTGTCTCATAATTTTTGTTCATAATTGTAGTTTCGCTCCCCTGAACTTATATGTCGCTGCAACTATGTAGTTTCGCTCCCTCACTGAAGCGACAACAACAATGAGCGAAAGTGAAGGGACTTAAATCGTGAGTCTGCGTTCTTGTGCGGTTTCTATCCTACAAGTCTGCCGACAGTAGGGGAGACTGGGGGACAATAGACAATAATGCTAAAGATGGCAGCCCCAAAGACTCTGTTTAACTCTGTTGTGTTTTGGGGGTGTTTTGCTGCAAAGGATGCTGGTAAAAGGCTCCCTAACAACCACCTAAACGATGTAAAAATTTCGGTCTTCCGTTTCGACTAGCTAGCTTGAATTCTAATCGACCTTGAATTCGAATGCAGCATGGTTCGAATAGTTGTTCCGANACAATGAGCGAAAGTGAAGGGACTTAAATCGTGAGTCTGCGTTCTTGTGCGGTTTCTATCCTACAAGTCTGCCGACAGTAGGGGAGACTGGGGGACAATAGACAATAATGCTAAAGATGGCAGCCCCAAAGACTCTGTTTAACTCTGTTGTGTTTTGGGGGTGTTTTGCTGCAAAGGATGCTGGTAAAAGGCTCCCTAACAACCACCTAAACGATGTAAAAATTTCGGTCTTCCGTTTCGACTAGCTAGCTTGAATTCTAATCGACCTTGAATTCGAATGCAGCATGGTTCGAATAGTTGTTCCGAACTTTACCACAGCTAGCCAGTCGAAACGGCAGACCAAAATTTTTATGTCGTTAGGTGGTCGACAGGAAGCTTTTTACCAGCATGCTTTGCGCGGCCGCCATCTTTAGCATTATTGTCTATTGTAAACACGGGGCAATTGTAACACTTAACACTAACTCTTACGCCTAGCAAAAAGGGGCAAAAATATTGCAAAGAATCTCATTTTTCAATCCTCTACATACTACTGTACATGAGAAACATGAATATTCATCCAAGTTTGCGAATTTTTTGGGGGTAAAACATGTTTTTGAGCACGAAAGTAAAAATGTGCTTCCAAGCAATGTGAATTTGTGTCTGGAAAATTTTGCTCTTGAACAAAAAATAATATTTCCACATCATAGACATGTCATCTATTAAGGATCATAACTACCTTGAAACTTTTAAGCTGGACAGCCAATGAAATGTGAAAAAGGAAAATAAAAATAGCTAACCAGGCCAGGGGCAACTGTTACAGCGTGTTATAATAGACAATTCCGGAAAACGGGGGGCATTTGACCAAGATGCATTGCGTTTTATAATAGAATCTACAGTGATTCTATAGAAATTCGATCATCAAACACTATGCATCTTGGTCAAATGCCCCTCGACGCCATCTTTTCCGGAATCGTCTATTGCCCCGATGTAAGTTGACCGATGGCTTGGTTTTGATTAAATTCTATTCTGGTCGAACAGCATGCATCCATGCAGTATTAAAAAGCTTTACCGCGTTTCGAAATTCAAATGTCATTTAAATGGCACAGCTCAAGATTTTGTGTTTAAAAATTTACGTACACTCCCAAACAATTCACCTTTCCCTTTATCATATTTAGGCAAATAATGCTTCAAGAATTCGTCTTTCGTGAAATTCTGCTACATGGTGATCATACGTTTCGTGTTAACAAACAGAGCAGTGCAATAATTCTCTATAATTATTTTTAAAATAGGTTACAATTGCCCCAACGATGTGTTACAATTGCCCCGTGTTTCAGGGCAATTGTAGCACTTGACAACTGATTTTAAAACTTTCACAACATCCCAAAAATTGCTTCTACACGATTGAAGCTAAGGTCTATTTCATTCCAAGAGATGCAACTACAATATCATTGACCCCCAAGAACGCAATCACTCATTATTTAGACGATAAGACCGATTTTCCAAAACGTGTTATAATTGTCCCCGGTCTCCCCTACTCTTTTCAGAATGTGCATGCCTTTGGTAAGTGACATTTTCTCTTCGAGCCCTGGCGTTTTCAGAAGACCTTGACTCAGACAGGCCCAGACAGAGGTTTCTGATGCCGAAAAGAACGCGCTTGTAGGGACTTTCTTGAAAAGTCTTCGTGTGGCAGTGGAGCCATTGGCAGTGTGGCAGTGGAGGGGTGGAACAGACAGAACTTGAAAATTACTAATGCAACCATTTCCATGATACTTTCGTCTGAAAAGAATTGGCGCAGAAGATTGTCATATAAGATCCAAAAGAAAAGGGATGAGAATATAGCATTTGAAACGAGCCTATCAAGAGGATCCACTAAATTCTTGTATAGTCAATGAAAAAAGTGATGAGAGATAGAAAAATTTTTGTGATAAAGAATATTGCTCATTTAACCTCAATTTCCATTCAAAATACATCATGGCCAAGTTAACAGTGACGTGGGAACCGGGGGCACTTGGGGCAATTGCCCCCCCCCCAAGATTTTGCAATATACGAAAAATTGTCCTTTTTATTTGATGAAATCCACCTCTAGCTTAATGAAGAAGTGCCCTTGAAGTGTCATGCCCCCCAAGTTTAAGATGCTTCCTACGACCCTGGCCAAGTAACACAGCCTTTGAGTGTTATGAGGATAACGGGATAGTCCAGATGGCAGTTGTTCGAATCCTCTGATTCTGCAGTTATAACAGTCAGGCGGATGGGGTCATAACGAGCGTCATAACAAATGGTCGCGGACTCGATTAGGTCTTCTCTACTACTGCGATTCCAGCATTTGGCGCTAAAAACTTCACCTTCACCTTCAGATGCCCAATGTTAAAGATATGTTAGGGTCTCGGTAGCTTCTGTTACGCTCCTGAGTCTAGCCTTTGTTAGCAATAACACTATCGGAAGAGCACCTGCGAAGGCAAACAATTATATCTGCCTGAAGTAAAAACAAACAGAGACCGACTTTTGATTATTTTAGGACGTGTTATTTAATCGCCATAAACCCACATGTTAACCATGCTACATAACCAACCAATTCAAACCTTTCTGCTAGCTTCAAGGTTAGCTCCCTGATACCCTGGGACCTGGGTGACAGGCCCACTTATAACCCAAAGGAAAGTCCACGTCTTTCTTTCTTCCATTCTTTCGTGGGAGCCTGGAATCCATAACGAAAAAACATGTGCGAAACTATAGTCTTGTCAAGAAACTCAAGAAAACGAAAGATTTGTTGTTACAATTGCATCTATTTGAATGGTTTTATTTGAACCATGACAATGTTTCTAAATCTGAAAATGTGCATAAAATCTGAATTTGAATCTCTTTCCCATTCCTCTAAAAATGAAATCATGTGTTTAGAAGGAGAATGATTTGCAGCTGCGTTAAGAATAGGAGATGTTGATTGTTGGTTCATTGCTGATTGTAATCACTAATGATCAAATACTATTGATCAAAATTTGAACTAAATTGTGATCCTGTTACCCGGGGGGAGAGGAGGGATTTGACGACGAGATTTTCATTAGGGACATGCCGCCCATACTACCAATTTTTCAACAATGCATACCTGACCTTGTGCCAATATTTTTAAAAATAACCTATTCACTTGTTCATGATACTGTTCTTTTACAAATATCTTGGAAATCGATACCGTTCTTTCTACCAAGATCCTCCTACTAAGATCCCANAAATGAAATCATGTGTTTAGAAGGAGAATGATTTGCAGCTGCGTTAAGAATAGGAGATGTTGATTGTTGGTTCATTGCTGATTGTAATCACTAATGATCAAATACTATTGATCAAAATTTTGAACTAAATTGTGATCCTGTTACCCGGGGGGAGAAGAGGGATTTGCGACGACGAGATTTTCATTAGGGACATGCCGCCCATACTACCAATTTTTCAACAATGCATACCTGACCTTGTGCCAATATTTTTAAAAATAACCTATTCACTTGTTCATGATACTGTTCTTTCTACCAAGATCCCCAAGATCCTCCTACTAAGATCCCACTCTCCTCCGCAAAGACTCCTTATTTCGTTTGAAGAATGAGTGAGTCCATTTTTTCTGGACACAAACATTTTCATAGGAAGAAAGTTGCAATCCCTTACAGAAATTAAGAAACCCCACTACAAAGCCAGCAAAGCCTGGGGCCAAGTTCTTATACAAAACGAGTGTAGTGACATTTACTACCACTTTTTAAAAGATGGCAATAAATTTATCAAAAGATCCAATACAGGGTGTGCAATTTCTTTGATACAATTGATCTCGCAAGATTTAATCCAAGGAATAACACTTTTGTTGTTGTTGTGCAATTTATGATAAATATAAACATTTACGTTTTTTCTAAATATAGATATATTTACAACACTGTTAACGAAGGATACAAGTTACAGACACGTGTTTACAAGAAACATTTTTTTCACAAATTTACCTCAACAAATAGTTTCATACCTGCGAGAGAAAAGCTTTTCTACAGGATTTCCACGGTGAAAATTATCCAAGTAACGATTGGATACTGTATGAGCCACATGCCTTAAATAGATTAACTAAATTATTTTACTTAAATAAATATTACGTTGTAGCATGGACTTTAGTAAATGACCTGTTTTCAAGAAATGAAGGGCTGCCTTTGACAACTGTAGTAAAACAAATAAACGCTCGACAAAGTCCGATCAAATGCTCAAAAGAACAGCAGTTTGAATGTAATATAACGAAAAGTTTCATCTTATTTTATAGAACCTTCGTAGTCCCTGATTTCGCCTGAATTGAAACACCTGATTTATTGAACAGAAACAGTTCGAACTTAATCATTCGTGCGTAAGCCAATTTTTAGCGAAAATTTGCTTGGCTAAAAGCTCAAGTCCGTCTCACATTAGATGTCAGGCAAGAAAATCCGCGAATAAAAACATTAAAAGGGACTTGCATAAATTATCTTGCGTTATCGCAGATCTCACCTGACATCTAATGTGATAGAAATTTTCTTTTCTCTGTGGAGACATAATTTTCTGGATGAGTTTCATGTCTCTGGAAGAAAAAAAGGATAGCAAAAATTTCAAAAGGGGATGAACCGAAAAGAACCTTCAGATGGAGAAGCGGTTTGGGTTCATCAGAGAGGCATAGGCCTGCATGCAGAAGCTTTTCTTCGATTGTTAGCTACCATTACAATTTAAACCTGTCTCCTGAAACGTTAAAAGTAAAAGACACGCATATTCTTAAAGAATCTTGCGCGGATTTTCAAAGCATTTATGGTCAAGACTTTCCTGAGTAAAAATGCTAGTCATCAAACAGCTTATTTTCTACATCACTTTTAAGATCAACATCACACACGAGTGGATCCCTATAATATTGTTACTACGCACAAATGGAGGGCGGCCATATAAAAAGAATTCCGTCGAGTAAAAATGAGAAATGAGTCAAAACAAGTCGAGGTAATACGTATACATTTCAAGGCTGGCCCACAAACCACTGACGCTTGGTTTACATTATACTAAAAACGCGTTAGAAACGCAATAACGCATTTTTTCTAAACTCAGTTTAAACACATGTTTAGTGACTTATCTCTTCCAAATGAAATCGAAATTTTTGATTCCATCTAAATGTGGTAGGAAATATTCAAAAGCACCAACAAAAGCTCAAATTAAAGGAAAAAATTCGTTGTTTCTCCGTCGCATTTCTAATGATCTCAACGCGTTTTTGCTCTTATTTAAGCATTTGAACGGAGATATAACGATCTGGTCTAAACATAGCACAACGGAATAACATGTGCTACTTATGCTCCTATTGTTTTCATCGATCGAGAACATCAAATGCAATGGGTTATATTTAGATTGACCCAGTCCCCCTAGCTAAGCTACTTTTAACTCCGTTGCTTTACTTTAAACTGCCAAATTTTGTCACATATTGTTGATATCGAATGACTTAGGAAAATAATCTTAGGAAAATAACTGCAAGTTGTTTGAAAAACTGCTTGAAAAGAAGCTAAATCATCAAGCAAATGAAATATAATGCTCAAGGAAATAGTTTTCAAATATTTCAAGCAATTTTAAATGGCAGCATCTGCCAAGAAGGTCTCTTTGAATCGGGTGATATTGACTAAGAACTTCTTCAACGTAAGAGATCAGCTTTTTTTATTCTATCAAAAAATCATATGACTCGTTATAGAAATCAATCTGATAAAATTTGGGTTGTAAATGATTGTTTGGTTTTGTTTGAAGTTCCAGCTACCAACTTTTTGTTTAGATTGAAAGTGCTAGCCTGCAACACACAACTGCTTAGTGAACAAAGGCCTTGCTTTCATCGCTCTCCAAAATTCCTTAAATAGTTTGTTAGTGGCAGCGCAATCTTTACGAACGACTATGGCAATTGGTCTAAGAATTGATGTAAGTGCTATTTTGTTCCAAATCTGTCGAGTAGGAAGCCGTTCTTTATGGGAGATATGATATTCTTTAGAGCTATAGTATATCCTCAGGTACGAACAACCCCATATCACTAGTTACCTCTAAGTATAAAGTTAACTTCTTGAAAGCTAAATACATCCTTATATACCATTTAACTGCGTGTTTCTATTTACAAGATTATATGTTTATTGTGCAATGTATATAAAGTCTTAAACGATTATGACAAAAATCGATTTGTACCTTTCTGACCAAAGCAGTAACAATTAGGGTCCATATAATGACACGAAGCATGGTTGTTGTAGTAGCTTTGACGATAATCTTGCGGCGACTGATTTACAGATGACTGACTGCTGTATGCTGTGTGAGGTTGGCTGTAGTAGGCTTGAGGAGGGCTCCATGTTGGAGCGCTTGAAGGGCTGATTTGCCAAGCTGCTGGTTGATGCTGTAGATATTCTTGCTCTCTGAAATACGGCACGGGGTAGGGCATACTTGAATCCAACCAAGGTAGATTGCGTGCACGTTTCCTTATCGACCTTCGCTTGCGATAGTCACCGCGAGAAAAGCTTTCGAAATACGTCGGATGAACTGCCCAATTGCAACTTCTTCCATTCTCTGGTCGATGAAGTTTGATGAAGCAGTCGTTGAGCGATAAAGTATGGCGGACGCAATTGCGCCAACCCGTTCCTCGACGCTCAAGCGCTGGGAATGTTTTGCTCATGTATTCGTAAATGTCACTAAGTGTTGAGCGATGGCCTTCTTTGCTGAGGATGGCTTGTGCTATCATTGCTGTGTATGAAGGCAAGCTGCCGTTTTGTTGTTGATTCGAACTGCTACCACCGCTTGTGTTTTCTTCGGTGCTCTGTTTGTCGTTGGTTGATGGTAGACTCGATACCGTCTTCGCTCTTTCATCTTTTTTGATTGCGGGCCTTTCTTCTCTCTGCTCTCGAGGACTGTAAGATGCGACGACTGCCCTTTCCTCTTCAAACGGTTCCTGTACTGGTCTGCTAAGACTTTCGAATGGAGGAATTTCCCTCTGAACTCTGTTTGTCGAAGGCGCAAGGAGTGCTGAAGTGTAGTAATTTGTCGAAGACATATTTGGACGCTTTTCTGCAAGTTTATTCGACTCTGACTTGATCTTCCAAACAAACTTTGCTGCCTATAACTCCCTGGCTTGTTTGTTGATTAGTTTGTTAAAATTTTAACGCCGATGGAAACAACGTTAGGCGACAGTACGACTCGCTGGGCTGAACAGTAAGCTTTTGACGACTTTGCCTAAATTATTTGTTACGTTTGTCAAGTGCGTTGCTCTCGAACGCGACTGATGGCCGTAAACGTCGAAAACAAATACATATAACCATAATATAGTGCCTTTAAAGGTCGTGTGAGAGCGCAATGCAAAATTATAATTAACCCACTGGATCAGCCAATCAGCGCATTTGTTTACGATATACATGTGATCCACCTAGCGATGGGTGAAGGTTCTTTAGGTGCGCACTCTAAAATGTTTGACTGTTTACCGCATGCTACAATGTCCTAATGTCCAACTTACCGGTACCAAATTTTGAATACGACCACCACGCGCGGCCTGTCATATGCCTTTAAACAGGAGACGCAATCTCTAATTAGTCGACCTTCCAAGATATTTTATTCTTCTCCCTTATCTCTTTTGCTCACAAAATTTAGCATCTAACCTTAGAATTGTCTTCTAAATACACCAAATTTAAACCTCCTTTGTATAAGTTTACTTATTGTTGCAACTTTAGCGAGCGAGAAGGAATTCTCTTCTGAAAAAGTTTGTCTTCAACGAAAGTCAATGTCACAATAAACAATATAATTTGATATCGAGTTTTCGATTGGTTGATTACAATTACACAGGGAAAGCGTCTCCCGTTTACACGCACTTTAACTCAGCTTTTGGGTCTGAGTGGTAAATTCTCCTAGATTTCTAGCAAACATTGTCGCTTCCAAGGAATAACAAGTACCGTGAAGGATTGCCCTAAGTCATAACATTTTAATGTTTCCAATAAGTCACAGTCATTATTGATATACTATCTTCCAGCAAGTCATAGTAAAGAATGATAGGCCTATTAAGAGCTACGAGGACTAGAAGAGGATCTAAAAATCACTCAGTTTAGAAGAGGGCCTAAATTTAGGTTAAATTTATTTTGGAGTAAAAATAAACAATTTGCAAAGTTTTTGCAACTTCGCGTGTTTTATGATGAGGCTGCAGGACCTATTTTACTTGTAAGATTGACATTCACTCAATCATAACTCAAACATCGAAAAGGAAATGAATCTTGCTTCGCTAATAATGCTAGCGCTCAAAATCTATGAAAATGTTTTGAAAATTTTGCTGATCAATTTTTTTGAATTCTAGAAACTTAAGAAATTGGTAAGTAAAGGTTTAAGGCATTTTAGACGTAGGCACCTTTCATGCAAAGACAACTATGACAGAGCAAAAGAATGAAAATTTCCAGATAAGTCAATGACACAGTTCGGCTGGTAGCAGCAAAAGCTATAGTCGAGGAAATAAGTGAACAAATCATGCACTTTTGGATACCAGCGTGAAACTTGGCACACTTGGTCAACCGATCAATTTTTTATATAAGAGCAACTTTATCAAAAATGCATGATTGTGGCAAAAACGGCAATTATTTCCATGACTACCAGGGACCGCGCAGCGGTTTTTAAGTGGGGGGGCTGAAGAGCGAGCGAAGCGAGCAAAAATGGGGGTCCGGGGGCTTGCCCCGGGAAACTATTTTGAGACCGCGCCCTTTAGATCGTCGGAAAACGCCCTTTTTAAGAAAATACTTCTCTTTACATCCATATTTATATACAGTTCAGTTCAGAGAAAATTCAATTACTACGAAAAGAGACACGTATGACAAGTATTAGGCATTATAGAAACAAGGCTAGTAAACTTTCCAAAGTTGCGATGCCGTTTTTCATTTTTTACGAAATTTTTAGCAATTTCCAAGAGGGACATCATGTCCGCTCGTTTTTATGGAAGTTCAATATCTCCAGGTTATTGAATCTTGCTTGCTTCATATTTGAGCGAAGCCAGGTTTTGAGCCGTCTAACCATTGAGAAAGACCTCTCAGCAGATGCACTCGTTGCCAGGTTAACATGCAAGAGCTTGCAAACAATCGCCACTTCGCCTATGAGACGAAGTTCTTCAGGCTTAGAAATTGTAATCCTTTTCAGAATGTCGTCGAAGCATACGGCTCCATTCTCTCCGAACAACAATCTGAAGAGGGGAAGCTGGGCAGTAAGCGATAACATATTTACATCGCCATCGTAACTTTGCTCCAAAAACCTTAACTCCTCCGCATGATCTTCGGATTTCAAAACCTTGAAGCAATGACTCCAATTGCTCATACGCTTTTAAGCAAGGCTGACTAAGCTTGAGGTCAATGGAATGAACCATTAAGTCGACTGCTTCAAAATAGATGTGTCTAAATAAATCTCGTGGAGATTCTGCAAAGGCAATGTCGTACTTCCTTCCTCATATCTCGCAGGGCAATGTCGGTTGTGGGGCAACTTTGGCTCTCCAATCAAATTGTGCTGCTTAGCTTTCAGTAAAACTCTATCGTAAAACGAATTGAAGCTTTCAGTATTGCGAATATTTTCAAGATTTGTTTTAGTCAAGAGTGCAAGTCGCTTTCCATAGATAGAGGATAGTTTTGTTCCTTGTAATCTCTTCCACAAGTTATCCGTGTGTATAAATAGCCGTTGACCGAATTTAGCCCAAAAAAGAACTCCAAACTTTTCATTTTATGCTTAAAACCAGCTGTCATAAGTATACCCATAGACAGCGATGATTAACACCCCCATTTGCTTCACGTATCAAATGAGAAGATTGGCAAAGAGGCCATAAACGGGGTATGAGTTCTTTTTTCTCGTTGTCGTCGATTAATTTTAACGCGAAGAATTAGAAATATATAGCCCACCCTAGCCCAATGGCTGCGCGGTCCCTGATGACTACTAGCTTTGTAACAATGTCATCCGTTACTTTCTGCTGACTTGCTTGAACAGAGAAAAGCAACATGGCAATTCCTGTGCCTGTGGTCAGTTCGCAAAGATACAAATGTAAGCAAACCAAGCAGCATAAAACGACATGAAACGTAGCTTCCTAAGGCCTCTTAATGGACCCGTGCTGCACGATGAAACGAGTATACGAAAGGTTTTATTCAAGTTTTACCAAAAAGAAGATGAGCTCATCTAAGTATCAACCGCGACATTTTCCCCACTTCTCCCTAACAGCCAGGGAAATAGATGTTGGAATTAGGCACGAAAAGGCAGATGTTGAACAACCTATTGCACAAGTTCCAGATTAAATTTGATTAAAAGCTACGGTAGAAATTTAGATAAATTTATCTACTTCCAATCAAAATTTAGAATTTGGTAATCTTTGTTAGGTACCCAGGTTTCAATGTATCTTTTGACGCTTGGATTATTTACATTTGGTTTTAACTAATCAACCGTAGAAATCTCTTTATTAGCTCTTCTTGCAGAGTAATTTGTTTTGGTAATTTAAATTCTAAGCATAGGCACAGAATGTTGAACACTAGAAATTCTGGCCGAAGGAACATTAGCGAGAACAATAGGCAACGCACATTTTGGTCCCTTTTTGGTCCTTTTTACCATCCTTCACAAAAGTATAAATGGACAGAAAGGAAATGAAGATTTTCGAAAAGTTTGTTCACAAACTTGTTCCTCCAAAAAGCCACCAAAATCTGCATTTCCTATTATTCTTGCTGTTGGTCTCTCGGCCAGAATGTCTGGTGCTGAACATTCTGTGCCTATGCTCAGATGCTATTATTGCCCGTGTTGTAGCGATACTACGTTGAAGAACTTTAACAGGTGGAAAACATTTTAATTAAATTATTTTTTTTCTATTCAATTCAAATTTTACAATAGCAAACTATTTAAGACGCTACTGATGAACTTTACGACACTACAAGGACGATACCACAGGGAGCAAAAGACAATGACTACCTCATGGCCATTACATAATGGACATAAAAAAAGGACTTAAACTAAATACACAACTACAAAAATCTACACGTAAACGATTAAATACTTATGAATAAGAGCCTGTTTCACATTGGCGGTCAGGCAAGCATAGGCGATGATGTGGAACAACAGAAATCCCGGCCGAGAGAACAACAACGACAGCAGCTGCCGCCACTGCTCCCCTCCAGAGCCCCCCACTCAAGACACTGCACCCATGCTATCGGGGTTTGTTTATGGTTCACAATATTGTAGATTTGAAGATTTGAAATTTGAAATTTTAGATAGATGAATTTTCACTAACATCGGTGAAACTGTTCTAAAGTTATTGCCGATTTTTGAAAGTCCTTGAAACCGTCGATTAAATATGGTCCAAATGGTCCAATTCTCAAAGATCAGCAAGCATCATAGAAAAAGCAAATAGCAAAGGTTTTTCCATTGTTTGAAAACAATCTATGGGCGAGGCAAAATGTTTTAGACGTTTGAAAGCCTGCCAAACTATTCATTTGATTCCTATAAACTGATAATATTTGTGTAGGTAACATGTCTACTTAGATGAGAAAATTTAGTTTGTCAAAATCGGTAGGATCGTTCTCAGGCTACAAGCGATTCAATAAAAATGTTTCATCTTATAATCCATCACAACAGGTCTAAAAGCTTGATCAAATTTGATGGCAATAGACGACAGCGCTAAAGTGGCGTCAAGGATTTGTTTACCATGATCCATTGCGTCTGAAAAGATTTCACTTGAACTGATTGGTCGATTTATCATGAAACGCAAAGGATCATGCTATAAAATTTCGTGACGTCATTTTTAGCACAATCGTCTATTCAGCAGAAAATAAATGAAAAATGTTATAAAAAACTCAACTCTCAGATCTCTAAAAAGTTGAGAAACTCTAGTACTGGGAAAATATATCTTAAGAAACTATTTATTTAGCCTGCGTGCAGACTTTTTGGTAACTGGGGAGGAGGAGAAAGAAAGGAACTACAAAGTCTGCGCAACGCNTTTTTGAATTCTAGAAACTGAAGAAATTGGTAAGTAAAGGTTTAAGGCATTTTAGACGTAGGCACCTTTCATGCAAAGACAACTATGACAGAGCAAAAGAGTGAAAATTTCCAGATAAGTCAATGACACAGTTCGGCTGGTAGCAGCAAAAGCTATAGTCGAGGAAATAAGTGAACAAATCATGCACTTTTGGATACCAGCGTGAAACTTGGCACACTTGGTCAACCGATCAATTTTTTATATAAGAGCAACTTTATCAAAAATGCATGATTGTGGCAAAAACGGCAATTATTTCCATGACTACTAGCTTTGTAACAATGTCATCCGTTACTTTCTGCTGACTTGCTTGAACAGAGAAAAGCAACATGGCAATTCCTGTGCCTGTGGTCAGTTCGCGAAGATACAAATGTAAACAAACCAAGCAGCATAAAACGACATGAAACGTAGCTTCCTAAGGCCTCCTAATGGACCCGTGCTGCACGATGAAACGAGTATACGAAAGGTTTTATTTAAGTTTTACCAAAAAGAAGATGAGCTCATCTAAGTATCAACCGCGACATTTTCCCCACTTCTCCCTAACATCCAGGGCAATAGATGTTGGAATTAGGCACGAAAAGGCAGATGTTGAACAACCTATTGCACAAGTTCCAGATTAAATTTGATTAAAAGCTACGGTAGAAATTTAGATAAATTTATCTACTTCCAATCAAAATTTTAGAATTTGGTAATCTTTGTTAGGTACCCAGGTTTCATTGTATCTTTTGACGCTTGGATTATTTACATTTGGTTTTAACTAATCAACCGTAGAAATCTCTTTATTAGCTCTTCTTGCAGAGTAATTTGTTTTGGTAATTTAAATTCTAAGCATAGGCACAGAATGTTGAACACTAGAAATTCTGGCCGAAGGAACATTAGCGAGAACAATAGGCAACGCACATTTTGGTCCCTTTTTGGTCCTTTTTATCATTCTTCACAAAAGTATAAATAGACAGAAAGGAAATGAAGATTTTCGAAAAGTTTGTTCACAAACTTGTTCCTCCAAAAAGCCACAAAAATCTGCATTTCCTCAAGCTACACGTAAACGATTAAATACTAATGAATAAGAGCCTGTTTCACATTGGCGGTCAGGCAAGCATAGGCGATGATGTGGAACAACAGAAACCCCGGCCGGGAGAACAACAACGACATCAGCTGCCGCCACTGCTCCCCTCCAGAGCCCCCTGCTCAAGACACTGCACCCATGCTATCGGGGTTGGTTTCTGGTTCACAATATTGTAGATTTGAAGATTTGAATATTTGAAATTTTAGATGGATGAATTTTCACTAACATCGGTCAAACTGTTCTAAAGTTATTGCCGATTTTTGAAAGTCCTTGAAACCGTCGATTAAATATGGTCCAAATGGTCCAATTCTCAAAGCGAAAATAATAGCAATCAGCAAGCATCATAGAAAAAGCAAATAGCAAAGGTTTTTCCATTGTTTGAAAACAATCTATGGGTGTTGCAAAATGTTTTAAACGTTTGAAAGCCTGTCAAACTATTCATTTGATTCCTATTAACTGATAACATTTGTGTAGGTAACATGTCTACTTAGATGAGAAAATTTAGTTTGTCAAAATCGGCAGAATCGTTCTCAGGCTACAAGCGATTCAATGAAAATGTTTCATCTTATAATCCATCACAACAGGTTTAAAAGCTTGATCAAGTTTGCTGGCAATATACGACAGCGCTAAAGTGGCGTCAAGGATTTTTTTACCATGATCCATTGCGTCTGAAAAGATTTTACTTGAACTGATTGGTCGATTTATCATGAAACGCAAAGGATCATGGTATAAAATTCCTTGACGTCATTTTTAGCACAATCGTCTATTCAGCAGAAAATAAATGAAAAATGCTGCGCGACATTTCCAAGTGTATTACACGTATTTTTTTTATAAGAAACTGCTTATAAGAAACTCAACTCTCAGATCTCTAAAAAGTTGAGAAACTCTAGTACTGGGAAAATATAGCTTAAGAAACTATTTATTGTAATAAAGGAAATTCTAAGGATATCTTTACATTATTTTCACTTTTTTCTTGTATCATGTTACTGGAAAGGTACTTGAGTAATGTCTAAACTTTGGAAAGGCTTCAAAAAACTTGTTTTGGAATGTTCACGAGGGCACAGGTAGTAAACATGAAGATTGCTATCAAACCTTTAAGAAACTCGTAGGAAACTCTGAGTACTAAAAATCTGACAATTTTAAGAAACTTTCAGTACTGGCTCAAATTCTTAGTTTCTTATAAACAAAATGCGTGCATGCAGAAGCCTCTTTATTTACCCTGCAAGATGGTTGAACAATAAGATAGACTGAAAGAGCTTAATTTTGGTAGGTGCGGAACAATTCTCCTTCGCAGAGGCTGTATTACCGGAGGACGGATAGGACGGATGATATCCGTCCTTCAGTAATCGGTCCGTCCTTCAAATACAGCCTCTACGAAGGAGAGTGGTGCGGAACTAAAGTGTAGTCAATTTGATCAAAGATTTTATAGGCCTGTTTGCTGGATTTCGAGATGAAGCATTTCTATGAAATCGCTTATAGTTTATAATTTATACGTGATATGACTGATTTTGATCAACTAAATTATTGTATTTAAATTGACATGCTAGCTGCACAAATAACAAACATCATCGGTTAAAAGGAATCTAATGAAATGCTTCAAAGCTACAGTTTTTCAAACGATCAAACATTTTTCTGACTCACCCAGGACCTATAGGCGTTCTAATTTACTTTTCTTAGGCTTAGTGCCTACTGTGCGATAAGAAAGTTTGTTATGAAAATTATCGCAGTGATCAATATTCGAAAGTAAAGTGATAAACCATATGCGTTGCCCAATAAGTCCAATAGCATCCCAAGGAGCGTCCCCGTAGCGTCCAATATCATACAGCCCTTATTGATAACAGCAGCTTTGTTTGTTGATGAAAAGGTAGCCCTGGGGTCAGGCGATCCAACTGTCATCATTCTTGATTAAGTTTGATTGGTTTGCGTCTTTTCATGCTTGCAGAAACAGCCTTCATCCAAAATCGCCAGTAATTCTTGGGTTGTAGCACTGATTTTAGCAAAATAATTTTTTACATAAAGTTAACTTTTATATTGCGATATGACGTATGGATTTTTCAATTTTGTTTTTATTTACAGATAACTCAATTCGGTAGTATACCCCTCATATATGCCAGAACCTGCCCAACCAAGTTCTAAAGATATGTAGCCTGCACGCAGCCTCAACACTCCTCTGCGAAAATCAACACCTTTGAGGAAGATTGTTGCTGCTGCGCACAGGCTAAAAATATATATTTCATATTTGTATTTCATATTTTAATTTATTAAGGAGGGTGACCCTTCAGTCTATTGGCTGATTTTCAAGAGGACCTCCTGATTATGGGGCGTGCAGTAACACATCTCATGCTTTACTCTCACTAACAGTGTCTAAAAATTTACAAATATAAGAAAACACGACAACCAACAACTAATTTGCATGCAGTAGGTGCATCAAACAGAATGATAAGCATGGGAACATTAGCTAATTCAATAATGCATTATAGCAGGTATCGTCGCTGTAAATAAACGATGGCGCCAAAGATGGTGTCAGGGAAATTTTTTACCATGATCCTTTGCGTTTCATGATAAATCGACCAATCAAATCAATCGAAATTCGTTTAGAAGCAAAGGATCATGGTCTAACATTCCCTGATGCCATCTTTAGAGCAATCGTCTATTGTTCTCTTGTTGACGAAAATGGTTCAGGCAGTACATTATGCGTCTAGAAGGCACATGTTATCTAGCACTGTACTCTCTTTTAATTTTCTCTTGTAATAACATAATAAAAAGCGAAAGAATGTTGGCCAAACGTTGAACTTAGATATTTACGCCTGGACCCCCAAAATTGGGTTCAAGACCGGATTCATGGGCGAATTTGGCAGCGCATTGAATTTCTTTTGTGTTGATAGCGAATAGACAAAATTGCCATCGAATTAGCTAGATTTGTCACTTTCTTGGCGAATTTCCGAGAAAAAGAAGCCAATGAGAGCTCAGGAAAGTCGAGGAACTGTATCGATTGACCAATGAGATTCTTTTATCTTTTTTTTTGACTAGTTGACTAATGAAATTTATATTCATGGCGAATTATTTTGCTGTGGAAGCTGAACGGATGAATTCGCATATAAGGAAACCAGTAGTCTTTAGTGTAGGTTGAGTAACTCCTTGAGTTATGAACTCAGAAGATGAAAAGCTAAAATGTTCATACGATGGATTTTTTCATGAAAAATTTAATTTGCAACGAATGAGCTTCTACGATTCCCTATTATTTAGATAGACACCTTTCCAAGATATTACAGAGGCAAGAGATCGCAACAGAAAATCAGCTAAAGTTCTTCAATACTATGTCATTTGAAGATGACTAGGATTTCCAAGCTATAAAAGAGGCCCCCGCTATAGTACCCCTAGATAACGGATTCACGAGTCAATTTTTCGTTTTTCATGCCATCACGGACTATAAAACAGCATTTTCATGATCACGTCGGAAAAAAGAATGCTGTAGGGGTGGTGGTAATGTGGGTCTAAATGGAGCAAAATCTCAAAATACATAGCTAGTAAAACGACAGTAAAGTACAAATCCTTTCACACTTTTCGTTTAATTGACATTCAATGCTTCTTGCTTCTTCCCAAAAATCTCAGTTCTGATAGACGCAGTTACATATTTTTAAAAAATTATCTTTTCAGGCAAGGCCCATTTTTCCCGACGAGGGGGAAAAGTGGATCTATTTTCAAAACTCGCATAATAGGAGAATATTAAACGGTCATTGATTAAAGAAATTAATGCAATCATATTCCCCAACTATTTTCTATTAGATAAAGTGTCAATATTTGCCTTTTATCGCAAGCAACCCCGCGAAGTAAATAAAACTGCTTTCCTTATGGGTTGATCCACCATCGTTTTGACTTGGAGGGCCGTTGTCGAATTTGATAGTAATGATCAAATAAAACTTTTGTTCAGTTTGTTTGTACCCATTTACTGGTTCAAGAGAGCAATTGCAGTAAAAGCATAGCCGTTTCCACAATTTAGATACAAGACAACCTGGCAGGATGAAAATAAGTGTGAAATTTTAAGCAACTCAAGGCTTCGTTGAATTTGAGTTATGGCTGAATCCTCAGTAGGCCCACATTACCCCACTTCGTAAAGAAATATACAGAAAAAGAATTATAGCTTCAATGACTTTGAAATAAATGTTATTTCATTTGTAAAAGACCAAACTTTCACTTTAGTTTCATTTAATGGACCAGAAAAGCAAAATAACAGTGGCAGGAGAAGTTTGTCTGGCATTGTTCCACAGTAGGCCGTTCAGTCAAACTATTTTATATAACGAATGGAAATAAATCTAAGAGGAAAGGTTGATATAAAAAAGGCAGCTTATCATGTAGGCATTACCAACTTTTCTTCAATTTGACAAGGAAGGATATTTTTAGCAAAAATCTTAATAGACCCACTTTACCCCGTAGACCCACATTACCCCACCCTACCCTAGTCTAGTTCGTGTTTTTATTTGAATAACTAGCAAATACTCTTCGTAGCTTTAGAATCAAATCATTGCAAAGAACTTGTGATTTTCGGTCTGTGATTAACCTGAAAATACGCAAGAATGTAAGAAAAGTTTATATTAACGATCAAGAAGCATCAATCAATCACGTGCTTTAAAAGTCCATTTCACGAAATAACGACCAAATTTTTAACAAATCACGCTGCACGAAGAAGTCTCTGAGCACGAATTCACAAGCCAATAATATCAAAATCACGAAATCACGCGCGTAAATTAGTCAAATAACGCTTCACGTACAAATATGGGGGGCTCATAAAAAAACTAAGAGAACCTCTCAAAACTCCATTCTTCAATCCATCATCTGATTGACGTCAGTTTGACCTAGTTTGATCAGAAATACCGGGTGAGTCAGAAAAAACGTGGGGTGTTTGCCAATTTTTATTGATTCATTTTAATATGCAAATTCGTTTCTTTAAAATTCATTGCATAGAAGAAAAGCTAACTTAGGTATAAAAATTTATTTGGTCGAAATCGGTCTTTTCGTTCCAGAATTACAAGCGATTTTAGTAGAATTGTGTTTCGCAAGATTGTTAAAATAGGCCTTCAATTAGATTCATGTTCATGCAGGTGTGACCTTCTAAACCATGACAAACATACTGTTTCTCTACTAAAAACTTGAAACAAGGCATGCATTGTGTTAGAGCACGAAAGGAAAAACTAATGTTACTTATGTTGTATCCCTTGGGGACTAGGGGACTAGTCATTTAAATTGTCATTGTTAGCAAGCTGAAAGTTCTTTTACTAGAGATAATTTTCACCAAAATGGCTTATCACAAAATCGCAAATAAATATGGAAAGAAATGACTGATTTTAACAAACTAAATTTCTATAACTAATTCAATCCTTCTTCTACAATATAAAACTGCTACACTCCCGATTTGACTTGTTTTTCATCAAAATGTGGCTTGCTAAACGTCCTACGTTTTTTCTGACTCACCCGGTACACTTTTTGGTTAAAAACGCTCTTCGTACATCTAGTTCTTCGGAGTACTATAATTCCTAAAATATACAAGCAGGTTCGTGCTAAATTTAGCTGGCCACTAGCAGGGTCATTTTAGGTTATGTAACAAACAAGATTAGCGGACAATTTGTTGATTTTTTGGATGCCTAAGACCTTTGTCTCTCTGCATGACTTATTTAACAAGCAAATGCTTAAAAGATTGAAACAAATAAGGGACNCTAGTCATTTAAATTGTCATTGTTAGCAAGCTGAAAGTTCTTTTACTAGAGATAATTTTCACCAAAATGGCTTATCACAAAATCGAAAATAAATATGGAAAGAAATGACTGATTTTAACAAACTAAATTTCTATAACTAATTCAATCCTTCTTCTACAATATAAAACTTCTAAACTCCCGCTTTGACTTGTTTTTCATCAAAATGTGGCTTGCTAAACGCCCTACGTTTTTTCTGACTCACCCGGTACACTTTTTGGTTAAAAACGCTCTTCGTACATCTAGTTCTTCGGAGTACTATAATTCCTAAAATATACAAGCAGGTTCGTGCTAAATTTAGCTGGCCACTAGCAGGGTCATTTTAGGTTATGTAACAAACAAGATTAGCGGACAATTTGTTGATTTTTTGGATGCCTAAGACCTTTGTCTCTCTGCATGACTTATTTAACAAGCAAATGCTTAAAAGATTGAAACAAATAAGGGACAAGTTGGTAATGATATTAGGCGTTTTTGTATAAATATGACAGGCTTTTTAGCAAACATGCTAAACAAACATGGTTGAATCGGAGCAAACGCTGTCTGACTTAACTGGTGCCCTGGAATCTCCAAGACAATTTCTTTCACATTGACAACAAGTACAAATATCCATGCTGGTACGGATTAACGGATTAACGTTGACTTTACGTCAATGAGATTCGTTCTTTTTAGCCTTTCTGTATGGTTGATTTTGACTAAATCTTTTATGTATTATCTTATAATGATGAGAAAACAGTATCTTTCTTCGGAAACAACCGGGAAAATCTTTCTAGCAAAATTAGTCAAGATTTTAGCATGGATGAAGGGAATTGACATAGGCGCATTGAATGATCGCTATAAATAGGTTAAAGAAAACGCCTACACACCCATTGTTTCTTTAGCTACATAATGAAATGGCACGTGGCAAGATCATGAAATACAGTAGGCAATCTTTACCACTCGGCCCGGGCCAGCATTAAATAAGAATTTGGGAAAAGCATTGCTTCTTCTTATGAGCGAAATGGTTGATCAGTGGTCTGTCCGCGAACTATCAAATTTCCCAAAATAATGCTATATTATTGGTCAATCATCGGCCAAAGTAAAAGATAACGCAATATCATTAGTTGATTGATACAGTAAATCCTTACAGGAAGAATGGATCAAAACATCTGTCTCGGGCATTTTTCAATTTGGTTATGAAGCTAAATGGTAGGCAGTTATTACTGTAATGATGCTCAGCTTCTAAGTCAAATAAGTAAAATACCCAAGAAGATGCTTAAATATATCCTTCTTCTTCTTTCGATATATACCAATTAAACCCGCTTTTTAAATGCATAGCGAGTAAGTTAGCCATCTAGCTTCTGGAGCATTTTTTGCGACTGGCTTTGTTTAATTTACGACTTGACCAATTGAGCACAGAAATTCCTTTGTTCGCAATCGCTTATCATTTCGTACTGGCATGACAATCAAAAGCAATCGATTATTCCACCTAGAAATTGATTATTCAAACTAGAAATAGCTAAATATGGGATATTCATGTAAATGGGAAACTGGTTTGCTTTTGCTTTTGACTGTTTTGCAATCCGATACTAATGATCTGGTACTGATAATCCGGTTTTGCGATCCGGTAAATTTCACTGAAAACAAACATCACCTTTGCGTAAATTAAATGTCGAGCAAATGAAACGATGAGCTGTTCTGAACAAAGAAATTTCTGTGAATGAACGCAAGTATGTTAACAAACATGAACGATTCTCGGGTTGCATAGCCTGCGTGCAGACTTTGGTCACTGGGGAGGAGGTGAAAGAGAGTTTCACCTCCTCCCCAGTGACCAAAGTCTGCACGCAGGCTAGGGTTGCAAAGAACTTGAAAGAAATTCCAAAGGAAAGGACCTTAGGTTGCCACCAAATGCTCATGTTGCTGGAAATGGGAAATGCAGTACAATAATCAGAGAAGAAGGAACTGAGTTTAGTAAATAATGAATTCTTGAAGAATCCTTGAGACATATGTCATNAATCCGGTTTTGCGATCCGGTAAATTTCACTGAAAACAAACATCACCTTTGCGTAAATGTCGAGCAAATGAAACGATGAGCTGTTCTGAACAAAGAAATTTCTGTGAATGAACGCAAGTATGTTAACAAACATGAACGATTCTCGGGTTGCAAAGAACTTGAAAGAAATTCCAAAGGAAAGGACCTTAGGTTGCCACCAAATGCTCATGTTGCTGGAAATGGAAAATGCAATACAATAATCAGAGAAGAAGGAACTGAGTTTAGTAAATAATGAATTTTTGAAGAATCCTTGAGACATATGTCATCCTCGGGGATTCCTGAGCGATAGTAAGGCAAGGGGGCAAAGGGGAACGCAAGGGCAGTCGAGACCGAAAATTTTGGAGGTCTGGGGGCACTCCCCCTGGAAAATTTTTGCCTGCACGCCCTTTAGATTGGCTTAAAAAGCTATTAAGAATATTTTAACTACTATAAATTATGTTCTTTTAAGATAATAGGCATGACTAGTTTTAAAGTTATGATGACAATTTTACTTTCGGGTTAAATTAATGATTTCCGTCAAATATTATTTAACGTTGTTAAAGAAGAATATTGTTCTATTAAAAGGGTACTTTTGCCCCTCTTGCCCCTCTTGCCCCTCCAAGAAAAGGGCTGGAGGGGCACTTCCCCTCTCCGGTCATCCTTCAAGCAAAATACATGCACATATTTTGACTATTCATGCGTCAGTACCTTAAAGAATTGATGATACACCAGCAACTTTTGGCCAACTTTTAGAAAAAAGTGCTAACTATTGAGCAACTTATTAAAAGTAGAAATTTTGAGCAACTTGTATGGACAGGGTTAGTTTGGTTGTGTGGTTTTCCTATACAAGTGCACGTTGGTTGTTCCCGTATTCTAGTAGAAGTCTGGCGTATGATTGCTGGAGCGTTGCTTCTAATTCTGCCAACCTCCATAAAGGATGTACGAGCTACGTATATCGCATCACACCGGCACTCATTTTCGCAAGGTGCAGTAGTTTTGGCTGTCTGTAGTAGTTACGAGATTTTAATTATAGCTGACAAGGTTTTGCAGTGAAAAAAACCAATCTACAACTTGAACCACTGAAAATATACACCAGGGAAGTTACTACTCGCTTGAGGTTATATCATCATCATCGTTATCTAATAATAGTAACGATCATCGGTTTCCTGCCTAATGGCAGATTTAGTTGAGGATTTCTTTCTTCCACTGGTAGCTGTCTTTGATCAATCGATTTGTTTGCCTGGCAACAGCACTTCTATGTGCATATACAGGGTGTCCCAAAAACTTGTGCGCCGTTTGAATGGCTGCTGCGGAGGAATTGTGAAGTCAATAGTGTCGTTTTTGAAACTGTTGTATAGAAGAGGCTTCAAATTAGAGTTTGAGACCTTGTTTGATCGGACAAGTAATTCCAGTGTTATGCTGCTTCACAACCAGAGGTCTCTCACTTCTGTACACCACCTTAAAATTGGAGTTTGAGTGTCCAAAACATTTCAAGTTAACATTGTACGATACAACAAACAAAAAAGTAATTTGTGTCCACTGGCTTGTAATAGATTTACAAAGAAGCTCATGAAAAGCAAGATTATGAGTAACTGTATATTTTCTGTTTTGTCAAGTAAATTACTTGATTAACACAGATGACATTGCCTGTAGCTCTCGTGTTGTACATTTCCACTTCTATAAAATGCCAGATCTGTTACATTATTGCTTACATGCACTACTTTGAACCTATACAATCTACCCACTTCTAGTTGCTAAAATTTGCCTTCGTACCCACTTTTATGATGCATTCAAATATTTGGACTCAGCAAATGATTTAAAAGATAAAAAGATACGCTAGAAAGTCCTGTTATAATATTTACTTGATTTTGGCATTGATGCTGGATATAGGACCTTCTGGTTTTGAAACGACCTCTGATCTTGACTTTCTTGTAACATAACTCTACAATTACTTGTCCGATTTACTCAGACAAAGTCTCAAACTTTAAGTTGAAGCCTCTCCTATACAACAGTTTCAAAAACGAGAACACCGAAATTACAACTCCTCCGCAGAAGCCATTCAAACAGCGCACAAGCTTTTGGGACACCCTGTATACAAAATGATTGTCCGCAAAACCTCTGCTAAACACCTGGAACCTAAAATTATTAAAAGGAATATTTTTTGAGAAAACGGGAGTCTCTTAAATTGTTGGCTATTCTAGCTCTAGTTGCTCATAAACAAGTCACGTATCAGAAATCGTGAAGTGAAATTTTGCGTCAAGTTCAAATCAGGTTTTAACGCCGATCTTTCGAATAAAGACTTTTCTTTTTATGCTCATAAAAATACGATAGCGACTATGCACGACGATATCAGAGGGGGCATGGAATAAAATAACAACCCTCTGGCCTTTTAAAATTAACTGTCTTAAAATAGATGTCAGATGAAACAGTCCGAGAATTTAAACAAATGTTGAGTTGTGCACGGGTTACGCAGAGCAATGAGTTTGAGTTATGCATCAAACAAAAATGAAGGATACAAAACACAAAGCTATAAAAAGAAAATTTCCTAAGAACTAGAGATAAACATTGTTCATGAAAGGGTAGGGCAGGAGCGAATAAAGACTCAGGAGGCAAAACAATTTCGCAATGCTTTGATTTAGGTCACTACCAAGTTGATGGATCTCATTTGATAGTTTTGCGGCCTTTTGCATTAGCCCAGTATCACGCAATGCAATTAACTCGCTGCTNACAATTAACTGTCTTAAAATAGATGTCAGATAAAACAGTCCGAGAATTTAAACAAATGTTGAGTTGTGCACGGGTTACGCAGAGCAATGAGTTTGAGTTATGCATCAAACAAAAATGAAGGATACAAAACACAAAGCTATAAAAAGAAAATTTCCTAAGAACTGGAGATAAACATTGTTCATGAAAGGGTAGGGCAGGAGCGAATAAAGACTCAGGAGGCAAAACAATTTCGCACTACCAAGTTGATGGATCTCATTTGATTGTTTTGCGGCCTTTTGCATTAGGCCAGTATCACGCAATGCAATTAATTAACTCGCTGCTGTTTTGTTTATCGAAAATCATCGGATACCTGCAGTCAGTCCATTACCAAATGGCTTTCGGGTGTTTCCATTTTGAATCTCGCCGCACTGTTTATTTGTTTACCAGGTTTATTTTAAAACTATCTCGTTTGATAAAACCTCCCTACTTTTTCATACCCGGGGTTGAAAATACGCATGTAATAGCAAATTAATTTCAACTCAGTTAGGTGGGTTGAAACTCAACCCCGGGGTTGAACACTCTCATGTAATCAGGCCCTTAAAGGTTTTATTCTAAGAGCTTTCATTTAACGTTGAACTATTCCACAACAATTGCAAAGCTCAAAAAGAAACTTGAAACTTCAACGGTCCAATAATCCACGGGGTTTACAGTAGTAAAATAGTAAGATTGGATAAAATGGGCAAGGCATAACACGTGAATAAATTTGTTAAAAATCTTGATTCACAGATTTTCTCTAGCTGCATACAACTGCTGGAACAATCTTCCTTGGTGTTGAGAACGTTTATTAAACAGTTCACGATTTATCGTTTGCGAGGCATCACCACTATCCATTTACCCAAACCCCGATACCTCAATCAGTGAAAATCAGGCAGTAGCGTAAGATTCAGTGTATAAATCTCGGTTCACACGAGCGTAAACTCAGTTTCGAGATTTTGCCGGTGCCTTCGACGTCATTTGGATGGAATCAAAAATCTTTGAAGCGGTTGGATCAACTGGACTTTTTTCTGGATTCATAACAACGAGTTTAGAAATGTGTTTAAAAAGAGTTTAGAAAAAGTATATCAAACGTTGAACTAAGTATACTTGATCAACTTGGTTATCTCTAAAGCTCGAACAATTTCGTAGCTTCCCTCAGTTAACTGGTTAACTTAAGAACAGGCAGAGCTACCGCTATCTTGAACCTCGCTTCTGGATCAAAGTTTTATTTTTCTTAAGTCAACTGTATTTAAGCGTCAACAGACAGGCTTAGAGACAAGTCTCATGGCACAAGTTTTCTTTCTATTCTCATAAAAATCACAAAAAATGAATTATACATATACGATACCACAGGGAGTGTAGAGTTACAGGTCTACCCAGTGGCACAAGTATTTGAATGACAAGTTAAACTTTTTCAAACGAAAGATTTGTGCCGTGATTTACCCATAGTGGAGATACCAAAATGTGACACTTTGAGTTGATTTAAGTATATATTGCAGCTTTTCCTTGTTTAGATATCGCACAGCGTTAATTCTGTCGATCGAGTCTAAACCCGAGTGCATCACACCAAAATATCATTGCAGATTTGATGGAATAGGTTTCTTGTTAAGGTGTTGTTTATTCTTAAATTGATATGTAAGTAGCCAAACTAGCACATGTGTTCGAGCCTCTAAATAAAATGGAGACTGCGGGTCTACATAGTATTGTCTCCTCATAAATTCATGAATGATCTCACAAACGCAACATAGGTAAAGAACATTTCTTGAAGAGATCAAGTTTGCATGTAATATTGCATGACGTTCACAATTCTTATGAAATGCTACTGTTTGAGTAAATAGAGTCCTACCTTAAATGGGTTTCAAAGCTGTGGGTTTTAGTGTCCTTAAACATCCATAAGCTTACATAAGTTAAGATAGAGAAATCACACACTAAGTTAAATAATTGATCAGAAAGCTAGCGTCAACGTGATGCATGCTTTGCGAGATATCAACCATGTTCGCAAGACTTTGAAAGAAGTACAAGTTGTTTACTGCGATCGGTGTTGCAACCGGCTAGGCCCATTGAAGGTGTTCGGCTTGGCGCTCAAAAGATGTTTACTTGTTTGCGAGCGAGTTGCGTCGCTCGCATGAATTCGAATTAAACCTAATCGACAGAAAACCACAGCCGATGAGTTGTTTTCGATTTTGCTTGGCCTAATTGTATTTGTGTTGTGTGTGGATTTCGAATGGTAATTTATGAATCGGTGCTCGTTTTACGTTCAACAACCTCGCCGAATCTGCTAAAACGATCAAACATTTAGGCATATTGACATCATATTTACTCCTTTGCAAGCAAAAAGACTATGATTGCTATTGAAGGTTTAGTTTACGCGAATTTACGCAAATCCGGTGCTTTTATTGGAATTAGTTTGCTAAAAGAGACAAATTGTTTTCTAAACTAAACTTTTGTTGAAGCAAACCTGTCTATAATATGTACATCAGGCGCAAGTTAGCGTCTGTAAACCTAAGGCTGTTCCTTAGCTTAAAGCTAAAAGGCACCCNTTCTTGTTAAGGTGTTGTTTATTCTTAAATTGATATGTAAGTAGCCAAACTAGCACATGTGTTCGAGCCTCTAAATAAAATGGAGACTGCGGGTCTACATAGTATTGTCTCCTCATAAATTCATGAATGATCTCACAAACGCAACATAGGTAAAGAACATTTCTTGAAGAGATCAAGTTTGCATGTAATATTGCATGACGTTCACAATTCTTATGAAATGCTACTGTTTGAGTAAATAGAGTCCTACCTTAAATGGGTTTCAAAGCTGTGGGTTTTAGTGTCCTTAAACATCCATAAGCTTACATAAGTTAAGATAGAGAAATCACACACTAAGTTAAATAATTGATCAGAAAGCTAGCGTCAACGTGATGCATGCTTTGCGAGATATCAACCATGTTCGCAAGACTTTGAAAGAAGTACAAGTTGTTTACTGCGATCGGTGTTGCAACCGGCTAGGCCCATTGAAGGTGTTCGGCTTGGCGCTCAAAAGATGTTTACTTGTTTGCGAGCGAGTTGCGTCGCTCGCATGAATTCGAATTAAACCTAATCGACAGAAAACCACAGCCGATGAGTTGTTTTCGATTTTGCTTGGCCTAATTGTATTTGTGTTGTGTGTGGATTTCGAATGGTAATTTATGAATCGGTGCTCGTTTTACGTTCAACAACCTCGCCGAATCTGCTAAAACGATCAAACATTTAGGCATATTGACATCATATTTACTCCTTTGCAAGCAAAAAGACTATGATTGCTATTGAAGGTTTAGTTTACGCGAATTTACGCAAATCCGGTGCTTTTATTGGAATTAGTTTGCTAAAAGAGACAAATTGTTTTCTAAACTAAACTTTTGTTGAAGCAAACCTGTCTATAATATGTACATCAGGCGCAAGTTAGCGTCTGTAAACCTAAGGCTGTTCCTTAGCTTAAAGCTAAAAGGCACCCGTCTATAAATAGGATAAAGAAAAACCAAAACACGCCATTGTTTTCTGTGGCTTTTCTTTCTTTGCCCACTTGTTGGATTATAAAATATAATAGGCTATTTATAAACCTATGAGATCTCATCTTTTAACTCAGGTTATTCCCTTCAAGTAAATGAACGGAGATATAGCGGTCTAGCCCAACAACAGAACAAAAGCAGGCCATGCGATGCCTTTGCCGTTTTGTTTAATCATAGAAATTTATAACTATGGTGGTTTGATCACCTATGAAGAGCAAATTCTTCCATTAATATACAAACTGGTAAGTGGAATATTCCATTTTTAACTCCGTTCTTTCCATTCGATGAAACAGCCCTGGAAATTCTCCGAGATCTAGGGCCAGCCAATCCCGGGCATGTAAGAATGGGCGGTTTTAGCGGCTTTTAATTACACCATCACTATCCCTTCCTCAAAATGATGAATGTTTTGCGCGGCAACACACAGCCAAGCATTTTCCGATAGCTTCGACTATTCCTTGTAATTGTGCAATATACAGAAAAGGTCGATTTATATTACACTAATTCGCGACTGCGAGTTTTAGTTTTTCCGAAAGTAAACATCTAACTCATGGTTTCCAAGTCTAGACTGCTTGAAAATCCACTATCGGTTATGTGACAAAACACGAGTTCAAAAACAAAGAATCTTTCCTTCAACCTATGTTTTCGGTAAATATCTTTACAGAAAAACACATTTGATTTGAAAACTATGTTCTTTGTCGATTGAGACATAATATTCGGAATCTGCATTTTGAGGTTTTCATGACTGGGTATAAATATAAAACGGCAGTGCCATCATAGTCTGTCTCAAATTAGAATTCACGTGAAAATGACCGCGAATAACAACAGTTGAAGTGTTTTTCATGAGTAATTTTGCGTTATCGCGAATCTCAAGTGACATCTAATTGAGAAGTTGCGTTTTTTAGCACCAAGCGCTGGGATCGCAGAAGTAGGAAGACCTAATCGAGTCTGCGACCCTTTGTCATGACGCTTAAATGGTGGTTCTCTACCTGGGATCAATGATGCACCGGGTGAGTCAAAAAAGTTTCGGCGTTTGAAAAATCAACAAAGTTCAAAACTTCAAGTAATATTGATTTTTTAAAAATGTTACATTAAAGATCAAACAAAATTTAACGAAATTAATTGTCCTATCAACGTCTTTCAATTAGAGAAATTCTGAAGCATAATTAGGTACCTGGTTATGAAGCATGCTACGAAATTACACAAAATGTTAACCAGACCTATCTTTAACATGGTTGAGTATGCCAGAAATTAATCTCGTTATCATGTACGTACGAACAATCTCATCCCCAGAACGAGTTCGTTGCTCTACCTCTACTCTGGAATACAAGTAGCCGTTCTGCAATTTGATTGGATATTCGAAAACAATAGATAACTCAAACTATTTATCGAAAACTTACTACTAATTATTCGAATAACAACAATATGATCTAGTCACTACGCAACAACTACTACAATGTTACTTTGTTGTTTGGAAACGAGGTTGCATAATGAGCGTTACCCTGCCAACCGCAAATCCATAATGGCAGCTAATCCGCCCTTATTTTGGGCGAATTTGTGCTATGTTTACCAGGGTGTTCATTCGGCTTCGTGATTAGCGTATGACGTAAGAACACTCTGGGAACGAGGTTGATGTACCAATAGAAAGTTGATGTGTAATTGTAAAATTAGGGCTCCTGGGCAAGATTTACCATGTCTTCTAAACTCTACCAGGTGCGCCAAAAAAAATTTCAGGAGTTTGAAAATTCGTAGTACCTTGAGTACTGGATGGATTTGAAGGAATCGAATTCTTCTTGATAGCCGAGAAACCAAAGCAGTTTTGTCATTTTTCTCGCATATTTATGAGCACTGTAGATATAGGTAAATTCAACTTTAGAAAAAATCCTTGGTTGCAAAATGCCCGAAAAAAGGGCCTAAAACACTCGATCATATCTTAGAAAATCTCCTCACACAAAACATTACGAAAGTGCATTGTGTCTCCCCTAAGAGTTCAAACATGAAAATTTAAACTACAGTCTTTTCAACAGGTAAGAGATAAAGTCGGCGTTGTTGCCATGGGATTGCAAACTAGATGAAATAACATACTTATTGTNAGAATGCAATGTAAGTTAACTTCCCCACAATACGACTCTGAAACAGTCTGCCCTGTCTAAAAATGTTTATTGTGCGCATACTAACCGGTTTTGTTGTTGTACGTGTAAGAAAATATAAAGCCCGAGGTCTTTATATTTTCCTGTGCCACAACAAAACCTGTTAGTATGAGTTTTATTATCTGAAAGCTTCTAATTTTGACTCACATCATTTAATTAAATATATTTTCTCGCTTAAGTTTATCGTGAATCTTTTAGGTCTACGTCAGTTGTCGTGACGATAAAACGCGTCCTTGTATCGTGTTATACAAGGCTACGGAAATCCGTGGGAAATTTGCAATAGACAATAACGCCAAAGATGGCGGCTCCAAAGACTCTGTTCTGTTTTGCTGCAAAGCATGCTGGTAAAAAGCTCCCTGACATAAAAATTTCAGTCCGCCGTTTCGACTAGCTAGCTTGAATTCGAATCGACCTTGAATTTGAATGCAACATGGTTCAAAAGGAATGCAACATGGTTCATGGTTCGTTTCAAACTTCAGTCAGGTAATAATAAATCGAATAGAATTTAGCTATTTGGAAATAGGCATTCTTTTCAACAACAGGCTTTAAAAACAGAACGTTGCTCTTAGCTGGGAGTTGCTATTTGTCTCAGTTGAACGAAGTGTTGTCAATAAGATTTCAATCAGTGAAACGAAACTTTGGAGTAATATAACAAGCAAGGCCATCGTTTTTGCAAGAAGAAAAATTAAAAGTATGAAAGTGCCAAACATCGTAGTAAGCATACATAGATGTGTACCTGTTTGTGAATACTCCAATTTAATGGTATTCCATTGATAGTTAAGTAATGGTTTCTCGTGGCATTATGTTAGCTCGATGGATCTAATCCACTTCAAACTAACTTGAAAGATGTAAATTCAATAAACACATTGTTACATAGCCAATAATGCAGGGATAAAATGTTGTCGAGCTACAGAACTTTCTGCAAACATTTTGGCCAAGCTAGTTATCATGCATAAAATATGTGGTCACCTTAGAGAAATCTTTCTTACCCCAGCCTGGAATGGAGACATTTGCATTTGCTACGAAGATGCTCTAAAAGACAGCCAATTAGAAAAGCAAAATTATAAACTATCTGTCAAAGGCAAGGCCCTCTTCCGTCATGACAAATAAGTTTGCTGAAAGGTTTAGTCATCGTATTCAACGAAGCTAGAACTTCCTTACTTTCGCTATCATATCAGAGTGTCCGACAAACTGTGCTACTATGCTGAAATGCCTTCAAGTAAAGTAACGTAGATTTATGATGTAGTGCCTGTCTTCACTGTACATTACTCTACAAAAAGCGAAAAGAAATGTTGCCTGTGTTTTAAATCCTGAAAATATCAACGAGTATCAAAGTCGTTGTTCACTGAATATTTACAAGCTCTTGATTTCTATTTGGCCTTTGCATTTCTTACACATCTCATCAAAACATGACTTGCTCACTGCCATACAACCTGCCTTATTGTAACGATAAAGCTTCATTCTGCTGGGAGCTTTTTTCCAGACGATAACAAATCAAGGCTCACATTCTTTGACGCACGAACAGATTTTAGGCAAAAGCGCACCTTATTTCGGTTGCGGCAATACCAGAGGCTGTTCGCGAAATGGTTGATCAGTGGTCTGTTCGATACGGATTGATTTCTTAAATTATAGGGAAACAGTCAAGTCCCATATATATTACAAATAGCCGAACTGCCCAACAAGAAAACTACCCAGTTGATATTTTGGGCTTAATTAACAATAACAATTCTGTGTCGGAAGGACAAATGATCAACCATTTCGCAAGAAGCCTCACCCGTGCCACCAGGTTTAGTCTACCTGCATGGGACAGTAAAAAGCTACGCCATCCAGGGCCAATAAACACCATTCTTAGCTTAACAAAACGGACACTTCTAGTCGGATCGAAATATCTTAAATACGTAAATAAACCAAGGCGAAAGTGCCGTCTATTTACTGCATAAAGCACAAATGCAAAAAGTGTGTCACTGACATAATATCAAACATCACTTTGGGAGAACGTGGGTCTTTTTTCATCACTCAAATGTAGTTCTAGTACAGTGAGATGATTGCAGCACGACTCTGACCAACTCCAAGATATTGAACTGAAAGAGATGGGGAAAACTTAATTTCATTTTAAATTCAAAGTAAAAAATGCTTCACAATTCGCCCTTCTAGAAAGATATCTAAGTTCTATTTTAAGAGACGATATTTATAATCACAAAATTCGAATAGAAGCAAATTTAGGAAGAAATAAGATAACTTCAGGATATGCGGAGGAGGTTGCAACAATAACCGAAATATCCTGAATTTTGACTTGAAGTCAGCGATCGATGCTGCAAACTTTCTTTAAAACACTTATATGCCCAATGCTGAGACAACTAAAGTACTTCCAAAAATTGTGTAAACTAAAATTGCTTTTGGCTATAGAACTGCCGTTTTATTGCAAAATATTGCAAACTAGGTATCATTCGAAAGAACATAGGGACTGAAACTTCAATCTTGTAAGGGTTCTGAAATTTCGGTGACTTCAGGGGGTTTACTGCCTTGGGAATTTGGCATTTTGGCAATTTGGCATTTTGTGAAGCCGTAATGTCTTCTGGTTGGAAATCTGTAAGCAGAAAAGCACAAGAATTGTTCCTTCTGAAACTCTGAGAACACCGGAATAGACCCTGGTCTAGGTTATTTCTGTCAAATCTATTAAGAATGAGCAAAACACGGACCATAGTACAACTTTGACACGAAACGGCTAAACTAGTTACTCTATGCAAAATCCAACTTCATATTACTATTTGCGAAGACCAGCGCTTTCGAATGGATAGGTGGTCAGAAAAAATTTGCGAAACACATTTCATAACCCTTACAAGATTCATGTTCTACTAGCTAAGCTCTTTCGAATGATACCTAGTTTGCAGTATTTTGCAATGAAATGGCAGTTCTATGGCCAAAAGCAATTTTGGACTACAAAATTTTTGGGAGCACTTTATATGGCTGTTGTTTTTATATTTGTTCTAAGTAAGGTCGTATCCATAGAGCATTAAAATCCCACTGGATTAAAATGAATCTATTGTTCATATAATTGTAAAGGCCTGGGAATGCATATACGCTAAGGAGAATTTGAAGTACTGTAAGTGTAAAATTGCGCGAATCCTTGATATCTTAGAAGAAAAAAAACTCGTACCTGGAATGCCAAGAATTTCCTGGATCTTTTGCACATATGTTTGAGCATTTTTGGGAAGATCTGAATATTTTCTGACATCTCTTATATTTGTCTTCCATCCTGGTAGCGTGATATATTCTACTTCAACTTCAGATAATACCTCCATGCTCGCTGCAAAAATAATTATGTCGATGTTTCAAGAAGAGCTACAGTTGTTGCACTTTGGATGAATCTAGGAACTCTGAAAAATATCAATTCTTCGCTTGTTTTAACCAAGTTCGAAAGCCGGGGATCTATATAGCAAAGGGTTTGGAAAGCGATGGTTTGAAAGGCAAATGGAGCATTTATGGATAGGGTTTCGTTTGAAGAGAAACTTTTTGAAGATGCTTATTGCCAATAAATAACTCTTCTGGTCCTTGATCTGGTCCTAATGTGGTCGTTAAAGCACGTGATGAAAAGAAAATGCTGAAATAAGTAGCACAATCAAATTTCTAAATCAAATGTTAATACATACCTGGGAATGCCGGAAGTTGTCCACCGCGATATTTATAAGCTACGCCAACTTTAATTTCATCTAAGTCGTCTAATACATCCAATTTTGTCAAAGCGATACTAAAACAGAGACATAGTTTAAACAGATTGGAAATTAAAGCCTTGTGGGTAACTAGCCAGCTACAAATTGTTGGCATAGACTTTGGTTGCAACAGAGAGGCAAAGAAATAGTCAACCTTCCTCTAGACAAAGAATTGCTTATACATATATGTCCTTAAGACGACGAAAGGGTTCAAACGTATCCTAATTTAATGAAGAAATTGTAGCGCTTAAGGTGCAGCACAAAATATACTCTTTTCACAAAGATGGTCATGGGGCCATCATCCTCCCTGAGTCTTGATATCGTAATTTCAATAAAACGTACCAAGTAAAAAAGGTAGGAAGTCGAGCTAGCAGATGTTAAATGTACCTTGTAAATCCATTCAACATGTGTGCATAATTGACAACAACTAAATCAAGCCAACCACATCGACGAGGTCTACCAGTTGTGGTTCCGAATTCGTGACCAGTCTGCTGGAGTTTCTCACCAATTTCCTAAGTGAAATTCCTACTGAATAAGGCCATCTTACAATAATAAACTTTCATGGAAAATTGATTAAACCCGGCAAAAAGACATAGGCCTCAAATCTTTCAAATCGTTAAAAATAAATTTTGCAAACGGTTAATATGCTTTTCTTCCAAATGAATGGCTTGAAAAGAACTTTAGGTAATTTAGTGTATACCACCACGAGCATATTTGACATTATATCATTTCGCATTCCTAAAAATGTAACCTTAATTAAAAAGACTATCTGTGCCGCGTTTATCGGCCTTCATATCACATAAATAATTAATCTTTTTAATGGTAGAAAGGTGTAATGTCAGCCTTGATTATGCAATGAGCATAAATTACTGTGTCACCCCCCAATTAGAACTTTACTAAGAAAAATGAAATTGCAAACGTGAATGATTTTATTGCTTAAATAAGATATCTTTATGTGCACTTACATCAGTCAGTTCTGTAGGCAGCGTCCCTGAACCAACACGAGTAGTATATGCCTTAACAATTCCAATTACTTCATCAATTTCCCTTGCAGGAATACCAAGGCCAGTTAAAGGACCACCAACGGTACAAGTAGAAGACGTCACAAATGGATACGTTCCTAATTTGAAACGAAAAGCTTGGAAATATTGCTACACTTTATAACACATCTAGAAAGCTCACAGTAAAACTAATACTCTGGTGGAAATATGAAAAAAATTTACGTTGAAATGATTTGGTCACACGTTATCTAACCACACAGAGTCAAAAGCAACTCTCCTTTGCAAGACTTTTCTTTTCAGGATTAGCTTCAAGAAACCTTCTCATGCAGTTGCTTGACTCAACTGGCCCGAAGGGAGATATTTTCATGTTCTGAAAGGGACCATACAGCACTGAGCATTCTATGAGGCATACATTTGAGCTCCTACACCTGGCGTTGTCCTCCATGATTGGTCTATACTCTATAATAAGAACATTTTCTCAAAGGTGTTAGTGGAAACCTACTTATAAAATAAAAAATAGCAAAAGTTATTGGGTTCTTACCAAAATCGAGATCAAGCATCGTAGCATTAGCTCCTTCAATCAGTATCTTCTTCCCACTGCGGAGCGATTCGTTCAGTACGACAACAGTGTCCTTCACCATAGGTCGAAGCCTTTCTGCGAAAGCCTGTACATAAGCAAGGAAAAATGGGTTGATAACGAATCGTGAAAGTTCGAAACGCACCAGACTGTCTGATGTCAATCACGATTTGAGCCTAATATTTGGCCTTAGGCCTCCTAATATCGAATACAGTAAAAACCCGCATATAAGAACCTTCATTTATTAAGAACCTGCAGCCTGAAATTTGGTATTTCTAACCCTATATATAAGAACCTTTTCACCCCGATTTTCTGTTCAGGTTCTTATTAACAGATTTTGGTTTGATATTTATTTTTTTATATCTAAGAACCTATACCCCATGTTAAGAACCTGCACCCTGATTTTGCAATACCCCCACATAAATAATAACCCAAACAGGCTGATTTTAAAAACATAGGTTCTTATGTACGGGTTTTTACTGTATGTCGTAGCACTGTATAACATGGATTTGTCGAATGAAGGTTCTAAGAGTCTTGACAAAGTTACGCTTTCCATCGGAAAAATAAACCTGAACAAATTTAATTCGTCGTCTTGTTAAAGAAGCTACGTCATAGTTTCTCGCTGGAAAGGTCTGCATAGATGATGTTATTGCAATAATATCACAATTTCTGGATGTTCTTCATTAATTTTGAAATTGAATTAACCAGGGGTAAATATTGTTTCACATTCTCAATATCTTATTTGGAAAAATACATTTCTCAGAGCAATATGGGGAAGAATTAGCAAATTTTGACAAACTTTTGGCTGTCGGAAGATATTTGGGGACGATTATTGTTAAGAAAATGCAAATCAAAAAGAGGATAATGAGTGATAATTCTGAACACACACAAAGAATTAAATTATACAAAGTCAGATTTCCAAATATCTGCTGGCAACCTGGCCCAGATTTTTTCTAAAAGTCTAAAATTACGAATAGCAGCACTGTTTTTGGAGATCACCTTATCAAGTTTCCTATCAAGTTTCCTCAGATACCGTTATTTTCTCCACCTTAAAATCTCTGCATTCGTATCATCTAGGCAATCTAATGAGCCAAGTTTGGATCTAAGACAGGCCTCAATGGCCTGAGACATCTACCAACATCAATGGCCAAAGTACTTTGGTACTATAGGCAAAACGTACATTGTATTGTAATATAGTAAAGCTTCATAATTCACCACATAGAGGGCCCTTGCATAGACTATTTCAATTTCAAATTCCGGCAACTTGAAGGGGATAATTAACATTTTCGAAAACAAGGATAAGGGAAAATTACTATTCTTGTGGAAGAATATTTACCCTTGACTGAAACAAATCTCCAATGTCATATATCTCACAGAAATTAATAGAAATTTAGCTATTTCAGCCCAAGACATTTGATATAAAATTAAATCCATGCTTGGAACTGTTTATCGCTTCAAAACAACATGGTAAAAACCCTACCTTGTATGTGGCTAGTTCACTGTTGACATCGACGTCTATTTTTCCAGGAAACCTGGGAAAATATTCGTGATACATTTACCAATGTTTGCTGTTTCTTTTTCTTAAATTTCATAATACATAATTTGTCGACAAATTATATCTCAACGATTGGAAATAATAAAAAAAATGTGTTAATTAAATAATCTTTACTCAATTAAAAAAAGCAGTGGGATCCTAAAATCTGAGTCCGCTTCCCATACTTGTTCATTTTCGTCATTCACGAGAAACCATTGATTTTACCATTCTTTCGGAAACAACAATTAATTTCAATGTACCAATGTTTTGACATACTATGAAATATTCTTGACTACCAAATACTACATGAAAACAAATTTCATGTTTGTTTTTGACAAATGATAGAAACGAACAAATTTCGGTCGCAGACTCAGACCTGGACCCTACTGTACATTGTTATTGCTCAAAATAAAACTTTGTATTGTATCAAATAACATTTGAGATTTGCTTGCCAAGCAAGAGCGTTTGTCCATTTGGCCACGTCGCAAACATCTGCTAGACAAACATTTTACTTCTCTTGTACTTGTTTGGCCATTCAATTCAAAGAAAAATGTTATACAATTTTACACCCACCTTTTTAAAGATTTGAGCCCTATGCTGTGAGAAGCAGAACATGTTTTTGGACTTTTTTAAAAACATAGCTCAACAAATTCAGCTTGACTTGTCATGCAATGTTTGTGATGTGGCCAAACGAAAAAACATTGCTCGCAAACCAAATCTCGCATGGAGAGATAGCAAAGAGCAATATCTTCGCATTCATACTCACAGTTGCNTGTCCATTTGGCCACGTCGCAAACATCTGCTAGACAAACATTTTACTTCTCTTGTACTTGTTTGGCCATTCAATTCAAAGAAAAATGTTATACAATTTTACACCCACCTTTTTAAAGATTTGAGCCCTATGCTGTGAGAAGCAGAACATGTTTTTGGACTTTTTTAAAAACATAGCTCAACAAATTCAGCTTGACTTGTCATGCAATGTTTGTGATGTGGCCAAACGAAAAAACATTGCTCGCAAACCAAATCTCGCATGGAGAGATAGCAAAGAGCAATATCTTCGCATTCATACTCACAGTTGCTTATGATAGTTCACAAGTGCCTTGAACCTATGAAGATAAAACTCTGTTACAGTCAGGAACAGGATTGCTATGATTAAAGCTGAAACAAATATTGTTAACTTCGTTGTCACTTAGAACTTCTTCTGCACTCTTTCTGCACTTATTTTTGTAAACAAATTTCTGTAGGTTATGCACACTTCAACAGCAAAGTTTCGAGAAACTGATATTTCAAAGAAAAGTATGGACAGAAGCCACTTTTGTAGAATTCTATTTCCAATTTTTCTTAATAGGCATTTGAGTAATTATTGAAGCATAGCCATAGCCACATAAATGGAAATACCTGTTTACAATCGAACTGTACACTTCACTCTGCCCCCAAAAATAGGAGAAATAGACTGCTCTTCGGATTTAGGCTTCGTGGAAACTAAGCCTCGAAGTGTAGGAATTAAGATTGTGCAAATTCGAGATAACCCGGCTTTGCCACATTTTCGCTATACATATCAAACTAAGGACAGCTTACACAAAGAAGATCAAACTTTGCTTACTTTTCAGTGAATATCTCAAAGCTTCCAACCAAATCACACACTCTCAGTCCATTTCTCAGCGCCTACGAGAAGATGAGCAAGTATAGAATTTGCACATAGGAGAGATGAAGTCATCACAGACACCCTCTTCTTAGGAAAAACGCACTTTTAATAGAATCGAAGCGGAGACCATGTTCCAGGGCACAACCAAAAGTCTCGAAATCTGCACATTTCTTTTAAAGCAGCTAGCTTTCATAAGACTACAATCCTTACCAAAACAATTTAAAAGCATTATTTCAAAACGCCTCGATCCCCAAAGGAATTTAATTTAACATTTGTATGGATTTTTGCACATTGTCTTGCAATCTACCCTGATTTAGTTTTGTATTATTTAAGTTTAGTTCACACTCGAGTATACACGCGTAGGAAATGCATTTAAAATGCGACGGAAAAAAGCGTCGAAACTATTTTCGTATCAATTTGAGATGTTGCCGGTACCTGCTAGGATGTTTGGAGGGAATGAAAAAGTTTTTATTCCATTTAGCAGTGGTAGCTCACTAAAACTGAGTTTAGAAAGTGGGTTGTCCACAATCAGACGTGTTAACATACCTTTGTAGCATATGTAGGTCCAATCCCTCTCTTCGTTGTGCCAATGCTAGATAAGGGAAAAGAACATATGAATGTGTTGATCGGCTACAAAGACCTCGACTGGGCTCCGTCTAACTAAAAGTGATGACAGCAGCGCCTGTTATCGTTGCACGAGAATGAAAATTTATCTTGCCATTTTGTTATTAAATTGTTCCAGGGGATGTCTTACATTCTATTACGGTCACAGCATATGATTCTGTTATTGCTGTAAAGCCAGTACCATTACGGACATTCGATCAAAGGTCTTGATACATTTGTGGAAACTACCTTGTTCACAAGTTTCCAATGGTTCAGATTTGATGGAACGAAACCTTGAATCTAAGTTAATAATTAGCTATTCAATGAACGGGTTATCAATGAACTAGGATGAGTACCAAATAAGTCAAAACCTTGAATGCTGAGGTTTTTAAATCCCCCGTTAGCTCAGATAACTATGCCTGTATTTCTCGTAAAAAGGAAGGATTGCAAGTCTATTATTTGCGGCTATATCTTCATTCTCTTGGCCTCTTCTTGTCACAATCTTGATCGTGTTTGAAAACTGTGGTGCTTCAGTACGGGTTTACTATAAAAAAGGTTGCCAGGCTTATCATAAGAAAGACTGAGACTTCATCATCACAATTAAGAGTCTATTTTAAGAGGCCATAGCTCAATCAACATGAGTTAATTTACCTCTTTTTTCCTCGCATTTCCTCAAGGAGGCCATCAACTGTTTGATGCATGTCGAGAACTGCAAGAAATCATTGGATAAGCATATCCGCAGATAAGCACCGATGCATATGTGGAAAACAAAGACTTTTTCGCAGATGTTGCTTCCATAGGTTGTATGCTAATCATCTTAAATTTGAAGTAATTTTATACAATCAAAATGAACAAGAAATAGGTCGTAGTTATGCTAGCTTGTAGGAACAAAATCGGCTTTTGCCGCATTTTTTCTTAGCACTTGGGCGTTTTTTAGAATGTCCATTACTTTCTATTGGATTTTCCAAAAAATCCTCACAAATGATGGGTCTACAGGAATATCTAATTGCGTTAGAATTTGAAATAATTATCTTAACACTTTCAATCATTTAATTTAGATATTGGCACCTTGATCTTTACCTTAATTAGAACTCCTTGCATTACAAGCTCCACAAAATACCCAGCGAGTCAAAACATGTATAGACGATTGAAAGCCTGTAGCACTGAAACCATTTATCATACTCCAATAAACTGACAATTCTTTGTAGCTAACATAGCAACTTAGATAAGACAATTTATTTTGTCAAAATCGGTCGTATCGTTCTCATATTACAAGCAATTTATAAAAATGATTCATCTCAAAATATTTCAAAACTAAAACCCTGGATCAAATTTGCTAGCAAGTTGATGTGTTAGCTACAGTACACAGGTATTATCAATTTATAGGAAGCTGAAAATTGGTCTGAGAGCTACTGGCTTTCAAATGTCTGTACATTTTGTTGACTCACCCGGTATATTTACTAAAGTATCAAAAACTTGCATAGAAAACTTACAATTTGCTTACAATTGTCCAATAGACAAATTCAGCAAGGAAAGGTAAACAAAATAGACAGTCCAGACCTGTCCGAAAAAGATATTTGGCACTCAAAAACCTCCTCTTTTAGCACACTAGTTTGCGTTAATTTGAAAATAAAATCCCTTTGCTCAACAGAGCAGCTTGCAGCGTTCACCTCAAACAGAAAAACGACAAAAAAATAAGGTTGGACTAAAATCACGATCTTTGGCTAATCAGGATTATTGTGTGTGGCTTTTTATTCCCACTCATCATACTGATAGAATCTATCAAATTTGATTTATTAATAAACATTTTTTGGATTAAATGACAAAGGAGCTTTAAGGATAAATGGATAAGTGCAGGGCAATGTTATTTTAATGAGTTTATATTTTATAAGAATTTTTAAAAAGGGTATAAACTACCGAGAAAAGCTGGTTATTTAAATCTTGCAGGGAGGATGACAGTTGTCACTGGGTCAGTAGTTGGTTATTATCCGCCTCAAAAGATTATCCGCCACTGTAGATAAAAGCCAGCTTCAGAATCAATGTTAAAGGTGAGATTTGAGATAAACTAAATTGCGCAAAAAAAAGTTTCAAAATTAATTGATTTGTTGACTTTGACATCACGACATTGACAAACTGTACCATTCTTCTCATTATGTTTATCGCAAGTGCTCTTGAAATAATTTAAGTTAGCAAAAAGGACTTGTTTTCTGAAGAATTAATAGGTACAATAACAACCAGCAAAATCACTATATATTAACAAGTGCATGAAACATTATTTGCACTCTACATTGAAACTGTTAAACTTTTCTTGACGCGCACAGGGATGGATCACGTGATCAAATTTCAAGGTACTCCCCACACTTTTTTGCTTACATTCGCAATGGGCCTATCTAGCCACGTAGCGACAGTTACGAGCAGTGCTTCGAGGATTGCCTTACCTGCCTAAAATACAGTTGGGATGTGGTTCAGTTGGATGGTAAAAGATCCTAATGATGGCTGGTGGCTTTTTCGCCCCTGTTGCGTCTTCTTCACAGCCATCTTGTTCACCGTTTCCACCAAAGATTTGCTTCGTTTTTCTGTACCTAATTGACTTGAATTTTCACGAAATATGTAAATTCGGATTTTGTACGTAACCCCTCAGTGAGCACACTTAAAAAGCAATGTGTCCATTGTATTGAAATTAGGTTTATTGCACAAAGCACCCATAATCTCGAACAGTATTTAGCTAACTAAAACTAATGTGCTTTCTTGTCTAATTCTATGTGACGTATCTTGCAGCTAATCTCAGGCTGTGTTTAAATGGAAAAATTGGTCCCTCCTTGAAACAGTCTATACATCCTTGGATAAATTTGCCTACAGCTTTCGATATAAATTAGCTCTTTTCACTGTTTTAATTTCTCCCCTTACGGTGCTCCCTCATTTTCTTATCATTTTCTTATCTCCCCTTACAGTCCAACCTGCACAAGTCGGATCATCTTGGCCCAAGAAAAACAATCCGATTTACACAAACTTCAACTTTTGCCAATTAATAGAAAAGAAAACTGCAGATGGGACTTTCAAATTTTGTCCAATTTTTTCTGACTTGCTTGAATAACTGGCTTATGCCAGTCCAACTTATGCAAGTTTGACTGTAACTTCAGCGAGGTACAACTGAGTACAACTGACATTTTTAGGGTCTAATTTTGAAGATATTTTGGTCATATGGCCTTATGTCCAGCAAACCTTGCCTTTGTCACAAATTTAAAAGTTCTGCCCAAACTATTCGGTCTACATTTCAACCATTATTTCTTTATATTTACAATACGTATATTCTTTATTTGCTATGAATAAAATATCTGAAACAATGCCTTCTTCAGTGAATATTAAAAATTGTGGAGCCTTCAATTTTTCATGAGCTCGTTGAGACAGTTTTGATGTCTGAGATAGAAAATGGTCACCTAAGGCTGATATTTCAATTTGCATGCAAGTATTGCTTTATAGGGCAGTGTAACTGCAGAATAACAAGAAATGGCAATTCCTTATCATCACTGGAATGTTAGGATTACTTTTGCTGAAGGGTTTCAATGCCAAAATGACTTGGAGACAACCACTTTAATTTTTAGAGGTAGCTGCTTGAATGTTGGTATTATTTGGAATCTCAAGGGCATATCAACAGTTGGGAAATCTTGGAAAATGCAAAGCTGTCTAGTCAAAAAGGCTTTATTAACATGCAGGAACAGCACTTGCAGTGTATGAGACAAAGTGCCACACAGAAAATAGTCAATAAAGGACTCACCAAGATGTGCTCTATCAGAAACTATTATTCTTTCTTCTATTTGATCCAGCCCTTCAAGAAAATGAATTTCATTGAAAGTGCATTTTGTTCATCTTGTTATTGTGGCTAAGCAGAAGCAGAAACTATATATATAGGGCTCTTTGGAATGGCACACAGAATTGTATTTTCTAAACTTATCTATGTTTGTATCTTACATTTTATCATGCTACTTTTTGAATTCTCAAATCTACACTTTACATTGATGTATCAAAGTATCAAATGCAATGTGGGCAATTGACAGATTATATGGAACATGTTTTTAACATCTTTGTTTAGGAGAAATCTATATGAGTTATGAACACTCTGCCATTAAATCTCAAGAGAATCCTCAGTCGTTCATAATTTCAATGCAATGTGTCCTGGTAGAAAGGTTCTTATCACCAATTTTGATTGTATTACCTTTAGCTTTATTCGTCTCTAATTCTTGAAACAGTGTAGGAAGATGCAGGACAACTCCATTACCTGATTTGATAACAGAGATATGAAAATTAAAGGTGAAGGTGAAGTTGCGGTTTTTAGCGCCAAGCGCTGGGATCGCAGAAGTAGAGAAGACCTAATCGAGTCCGCGACCTCTTGTCATGACGCTCAAATGGTGGGGCTCTACCTGGGATCAAACCCTGTCCGCCTGACTGCTCTGAATGAAAAGTCAGAGGATTACCCTGCTGTGCACAACACCTTCATTAAATGATTTAACGACAGTGGAAAGAAAAGTAGAACCTCTCTAAAGAAAAACTGTGTACTGTGAATAGATATAATGAATAACAGGTGCAACAGAGCCCTTTTGGACAAAATCCTTAATAAAGCTTGGAAGCTCCATCTAGCCTCCCGAAAAATTTGGAAAATTTGAGCTTTTCAACAGGCTTGAGGAGTTTCAGTTGAGAAAAGAAAGGTTTGTTCCTGTGGAACTCTAGCAAGCATTTTGCTTATAAATCTTGACAAATAAATGTATCAATCAATCATGTTTATTTAACTAGCAAGAACAATGATTCAAATCTTTAAAATAAGCAAACCGCAATTATATTTGAAAATTTTCAACTGACACCTCTCTCCCGTACTTGGATGCCCATTGGATGAGTCATCATAAACCTACAATTAATTTCTGTAATAAACACCTGCCTCTATTAAATAATGTCTTGCTCCATTTAATACCCATTAAACGTGAAAGATCTAAATAACATACCTAGCAATTCTTAAATGAAATACAGTAAGCCCCTTACCAATTACTGCCTTGCAAGAACGATTGGTGATGCCACTATGGAAAGATAAAATATTGATGTATGAATATAAAGAGATTTTCAATTTGACTTTCTAACACTTGATTTGTTCCTTGGGGATAATATAAACATAGAAAGTACAGTTACAGTTTCCTAATCCAATTTATCAACCATTCTCAATACTGCTATCATATCTCAATATAGTGTGCTATAGTTTACCAAGAGAAACTTTGAAAACTCTTTACACAGGCATTGCGGAGCCCCACTTTCGGTACTGTTGCTCTGTTTGGGGCTGTGCCGGTTCAACTGAAATTAATCAGTTGCAAAAACTTCAGAACCGTGCTGTTAGAATTGTAACAAACAGCCGGTTTGATGCCCCAAGCAGGCCACTTATCAAAAGTCTGGGTTGGAAGACCATTCAGGAACTCATACAAAATGAGTCTCAAACAATGGTCTTCAAATCCTTACATGGGTTGGCACCACAATACTTGTGTAATCTTTTCACAAAAAGCTCACAGTGCTCCTCTTATAGCCTCCGTAATACAGAAACAGATTTGAAGCTCCCTATGAAGAAAAAATCAACCGGCCAAAAAGCTTTTCCTATAGAGGAGTGAAGTGTTGGAATAGCCTCTCAGCTGAGTCTACGCAGGCATCCTCCCTAAGTTGTTTCGAACAGACAATCTAGGCTATATTTTCTTTTGTAAATTTTTGAACATTGTAAATAGGATTTGAGACTGATTGTAAATAGGTTTTTAATAATAGTTTAATTTTGATAGTAACCCAATTTTTACTTTATGGGAGGGCCCCTTGAAAACCAGCACTTGTGCTGAAGGGCAACCCTCCCCGTAGTTAAACAAATGAAATGAAATGAAAAAATGAAAATGCTTGTTTTGAAAAATGACAACAATTATATATTCACACAACCTAGTGGAAACACATTTTGCAGTGACCATAGCAAGCCAACCGATGCAAACAACCCAAACGACAAAGTGGAAGCCCATGCTTAATGACTACAATGACTCAAAAAACATTAACAACTAAGTGGAAACGAGTTGTAACAAACCAACTGCAAAAATTTCACCAAAGTAACATGATTAAATGAAATCATTGCTTAACATTGAAATACAGTACCTTGGTACGAGATGGAAGAAATATGACTTGTCACCAACAACAACAGTATGACCAGCATTGCTGCCTCCCTGGAAAGCAAAAATATGATGGTATTACCTTTTGGGGGTAATTTTGAAGATCTAAGGCAGCCTTTGCACGAAACCTGTAGTGAGGGCCAACTGCCCAATTTACCCACATAAATCCACCACTGTAGGGCTAGTTGCAAATTTTTTTACATGATGAATACTTTCATAAGAAGATCACCAATACTGGGCAGTTATCTGTCAAAGTTCAAGTCAGCTATTGACAAATTCAGTAAACCACACTTCAAATTTATTCCAACAACAATTTGGTTTTCAGGCTTGAGCAAATCTGTTCAAAGTTGTTGGGACACCTGGAAAATTAAAATTTTTGGTATGCTACAGTAAGTAACATCTAATTAAACTTACGGACACATTGAAATAATTTGAAAGAGCTGACCAGCTATGAGTTCGCTGGAGTTACTAGGCTTAATGTCTCGTTCAATTCCTACCCTGACCACCCCCCGGGACACCCCCAGGCATTTGCACAAAAAATATTCCCCACGGCCCCCGGGCATTTGACTGTTAATTTTTTTCCCAGCCCCGGGGCATTTGACAACACTAGGAGCTTTCACATTATACAGTTACTGGGAATATGGCATGTTCTTGGTGCCCGGCCCCCGGCAATTTTTAGGATTTAAACAGAAAGTCATTGCAAAGGGCTGCACAAAAATATACATATATACTACACAGTAGAGAAGTTATACAATCATATGGAAAAAGGACTATCCAGCACACACAGGTAAACAGGTTCAAAAGACCAATAGTCTTTATTTATGCTGGGTTGGGGGTTAGAAGATATTTTTATAGGTACCAAACTTTTTCATGGCCCCTCAATTTCCTTAATAAGACTNGGCCCCGGGGCATTTGACAACACTAGGAGCTTTCACATTATACAGTTACTGGGAATATGGCATGTTCTTGGTGCCCGGCCCCCGGACATTCGCCAAAAAAATTTCCCCTGCTCCCGGGCATTTGCGCAATCAATTTTTGTCGACCCCCAGGAAGGGGGGGGGGGGGTGGTCAGAGTAGGAATTGAACAAGACATAACTGAAACATCAATTTTTAGGATTTAAACAGAAAGTCATTGCAAAGGGCTGCACAAAAATATACATATATACTACACAGTAGAGAAGTTATACAATCATATGGAAAAAGGACTATCCAGCACACACAGGTAAACAGGTTCAAAAGACCAATAGTCTTTATTTATGCTGGGTTGGGGGTTAGAAGATATTTTTATAGGTACCAAACTTTTTCATGGCCCCTCAATTTCCTTAATAAGACTTCAAAGGACCCCCTGTTTATAATTAATACTTTTTTGTGCCTCTCCATATCTGTATCAAATGTAATGACATGTTTCTAAGTAGTTACAAATACTCATATTGGATATTTTTAATGAAACATACATTTAAATTTGTTATGGCAACCTGTTTAAGACTCCCAAACCTTTGTCAAGTTGATACAGTACAGCATTTTATATAATGGCTTGAAAGCTCATTATGACTTTATGAGTTATTCTTCAGTACCTCTTGTTAGATAGATGTTTTCTTATACATTTACTTGCTGACGTTTTTTGTAGAACTTATATCACCTTTCATATTAGATTAGCATAAGTTTAGCTGAGAATTAGCGAAACCTAAGTTTTAGTGGCTCCCCTTTGAAGCCCATAAATTTTGATGGCCCCTCTGAAAAATATCTTTGCTATTACTGAAATTGAAAAACTTGCGAGGTTGTTATCATCGCTAAAAAGGCTGTCATGTGTAATTGTTCTATTGGATGGGGCCTGCTGGTGGCAAATGAATAATAGAAAATGAAATCCTAAAACAATAGAAATCGTTTTCTTGTCTTTATATTTGAAACCCGCAAAGTTTATCATTGAATCTTTTGCGTCACATGGCAACGATCCACGAGCATGAATCAGGAAATTTTTCATGATAGCAAATTTTTAATTCGACAAAACGTTGACGAATGGAACTTGTTGAAAGAAAATGGTCCCTTGAAAGAAATAAACATTTTTCGTAATTTCGAATTATTTCCGTCATCTGCAGCGTGGATTTCATCATCGTTTACATATGATTCATTTCCTGTATTTGCACCCTTGCAAACCAGAAGGGCCTAAGCCACGCTAGCAGCGAGCACACTCTTACCTGTCCTCTGCACACTAAATCAGTTCGTTCAGCCAACAAATCGACAATCTTGCCTTTTCCTTCATCTCCCCATTGCGCCCCAATGATTACTTTAACGTCTGCCTTCTTCGGTCGTTTGCTTTCTGAAGACATATTTTCTGTTTCTCCGTTCATGTCCAGCTTGTATGGATGTCAACGCGTTGTTAGAGGACTGCCTCGGTTTCCTTCCCGCCTTATTCGACAACGTGCACAGTTAAAGGCTAGCACAAAATGTCATCTTCGTCGAGCCCTACCGGCTGATTGCGAGTGTCATTGCACACTTGCCACCACAAGTCATTTTGAAAGAAAGAAAGGACGACTTGTTGCGAACAGCTCCTAATTAATTATTCATGAGACGTTGTGACCTCACCTGAGCTGGATGTTGGCAATAGGACCAAACCGAAAGCAGTTTAAAAGCTTGAATTTATACTATTGGTCGAAAAACTGCCGTACCGGAAATCATCCGGATATCCAGCTGTGAGCTGTTGGGAACAAGTTGTCCTTTCTTTTCTCTCAAGACGACTTTGTCAAGTGCAGCCTTTTTCACCACACTAGAAGACAGAAGACGAGAAGAACAAATCTTCTGGATGAACAAGTCGTCTGACAGTTGCTCGTCTGGTGTGGATTTAAGTCAGACTTTGACGACTTGTCCGTGTGGATAAAACAAAGCGTCTGTCTTCCATAAATCCAAAATCGTGTGGATGGACGAACAATAAACGTACAAAAACAGTATGTCAAATATTTTTCTGTCCTGTTTTCACACCAGACGACTTGTCCGTCTAAGGTGACTTGTCCGTCCAGATTACTTGTCCGTCCAGACACGATTTGTTCTTCTTCTAGTGTGAAAAGGGCTACCATGGCAACAAATGTACACGTTTTTGGCCTTTCCTTGTAAGAGAAACAGAAAACAAGAATTCCACTCAACACTGATAGTTTCTTAAAATTCTTCTCATTTGAATGAGTACTAAACGTTTCTTAGGTTCGTTAGGGTTTCTTTCCGAATTATTATGAAAGGATGAAACCATGTTCGGTTCAGTCCAGTTAGTACATAGTCAGTAACACTCCGTCACTTTAAATTCCACAATATTAAGTAAAAAAATAAAACTACTTTTCAACTCAATAATAAAATTACAGAAAAGACAACTAAAAAATAGAGCCACACATTACCTAGATTGACTACCTCAGTCCCAGTTCCCCTCCTTTTGTTGAATTGGATTATCAATTCATAAAGAGTGAAACTACGATCATTGTAGTAAATCTACATAACGCATAGCTGCTTTGACAGCATGACATTTACTACTGAATGATAATGACGCAATTGGCTCCTTCGCATGACTACGTCAACAACTCAGTCTGGTTCCCTGACGTCATTTTCGACTAGGGGGACTGGGCCCAACGGAAGCGGTCTAAAGGTCGGCACTAGATCACAGTCTCCCAAATCACATTACGTCATTCACTCTACGTAGAGCCTCGTAGTCACTTAGCCTCTGTGTTCCTCATGTCTAAATATAGAGATATGGGATTACTGCAACACCGTTGGTCAATTTTCTTTATTATGGTAAACTTTAGCCTGCGTCACAGACCATAACTATCTGGTTATGGTCTGTGACGCCGGCTAGGTAAACTTGGGCATCAAAACCTTCCAGTTTGATAGGGTCTAGCCTGCGCAACAGACGGGCTAGATAGGGTCGAGCTTCAATGTACAACCAATTTGTGACAAACTTCACCGTTTCAAGAATATATACAAAATAACATTCAATATATTCTGTTTTCTTTTGCCACTCGGCCTTATTCTTCTCAAAATAAGCCTGACTTCCAAGTAAACTTCAGACTGCATATTTACTCCAAAAACTCTTCCGCTGACTTCTCTCTCTTTTCCAACTCACAATAGCTCATTTGCATGTCTCCTCCTAAACCTCTTCACAATTTCAAGCAAATATATGATGGAAACAATTTTTGTCGTATCTATTGTCTTTATTGAAATGAATCTATTCAATGAATACCAGCCTTGTGTCTCTGCGCATGCCTGCAACAGGCTGAGGTCAAGTGACTACGAGGCACATATGGTTGAATGACGTCATGTGATTTGGGAGACTATGATCTAGTGCCGACCCAATAGGTGCTACGGCCACGGCCCTGCCTGTAGGATATCTTGATTGATAAATCAACGACCGGACAGAGCATTGTCACACATGATCAAGCAGATGTTGTAACATTTTTAATTGCACTCAGGAATGGAAGCTCGAAAAGCACCCTTCAGAGTTAGTTTCGTCTTCAAAAGTGAGATTCGCTATTGATCATCATTGAGGCACACCTTGTTGGATTTTCTAATTCGATCAAACTGGCATAATGCAGGAAATTGGGAGGTCAGCGTACTGGTCCGCATTGCCTGCCCAAAAATTTCTTCTGTAAATTTCGAGCAGTATTTTTAAAATGTTTAGTAACGAAATATCACGCTATTTTATTGACGTAGCGTATGAGCTAACAAATCAGTCAATTTGAAAATGTAGCGGGCAACATACTGCACTTAAGATGGGAATCCAGCTGAAGATCTCTGCGTAAATTTTGTGCCCCAAGATTGCTGGTGTGTTTCACAAATGTACTGGGTGACCAAATAAAAAGTGAGACTGTTTGAAGAGTCATCAACATTTGATTATCTTACCCATCTTTACATTTTTTTGTGTATTTGTATCAAGGATCAAATTAATTTAATTGCTGATTGTTGGTATATTCTTTTGGAGGAGAGATGACAAAATTACGGCATGAAGGAGCTTGTTTTGATCTATTTTACAAAATATCGCATATTTAGCCAAAAAGCTTTTTCTTGCGATTTGATTGGAAGTTTCGAGTCTTGCATGATATATACAAAAGCTTTGTAAAGGACGTAGGCAATAAATTTAAGTTGGCCTGGGGAATAAAACTTCAATTTTATAGTAACTTCTCGTGATTTCGGAGTATGCCTCAAAACCAAGTAGCTTGTAAAAGCACAAATTCTCTCAAATTCAATACAATTTCAGGAATTTGCAATATGTCTAAGGTTGATATGATCTTTGATTCAAATACATGAAGAAATTTTCATGATCGGTAGTATAGTCAAATTTTGATGATTTTCAAAACAGTTTCACTTTTTTGGGTTACCAAGTACTTTCAGTTGTGCAGATACTATTGTTCAATTTTGAGAAAATCTAATGGTCAAAACCATTTTGTTTGTTTCTTGTTTCAAAAAACTCACTCGTTTTGCTGAAACCGATAAAAACTTTGATTGAACAGACAGGGGAAGATGCAAGGAGATACAAAGTTAACCTTAGAACAAATCTTAATCTCAGTCATAACTATATACAATTTAGATTTCAATCTGGGTTATTAAATATTCTACGAAGCTAATACTAAAACTACAAATTAACAAAAATGTTAAGTTTATAGTTATGAAGAACCGATGGTAAAAGAAATGGATCTGGTTCATGGAAAAAATGAAAAGGCTGCATATAAGGTTATGCATGCCATTGAAGGTTTTAGGCGGAATATCCTGCAATCGAATTTTCCTTAGCGAAAGTTTCCCAAGCTTTTACAACGCCATTCCAGTTTCTCATACCATGTGCTCTTTAAACATGGATTACAATTTACCTCAACATTACATACTGTAAATAAACATTAATTCATTTAGTTCTCTGATTTTATTTCGTTACTAAGTTATTCCATAACATAATAAAATGTTACCGATCATCTTGCGCTCATAGCCGTTTTTAAGTTCTCCTGGCCGAGCTCTTTGCTTAATTACTTCATCAGGAGTTCATCCACCATTCCTTTCAAATAACTAATAACATCAAAAACATAAGGGACCTCTTGTTTTTGAATTGGCCGTGGAATTTTGGATCGAGATTGCGTATTTTGATGTTTGACTTTATGATCTACGCACCCATTTAAAAGGATTTCAGAATGACCACCAACTGTTGGTTGGTTGTAAATTCTTACGTGTTCAAGCCTCGCTTTCTTTAATGGTGTTTCAGAATCATATGATGGAGTTAGAAGTAAGCTACGAGCACATTCAGTGCTTTCGTCATTTCTTTTTCTTTTCAGGCGCGTTTCAGAGACTGGTGTTAATAAACAATCAATAAGTTTCGCTCCCTCTCTTCTTAATTCGATTTGTGAATTTAGTATGCCAGTATCAAGGCAAACGTTGTTCATGTCTATTGATGTTTTAGAATTATGGCCTATTTTCGATGAGACATGGCCATTTCCAATATCTAATTTAAGATATTTCGTATGGCTAGGTTCTCCTGCATCGACTAGGCTCTGCTCACATATAACTTTCTTACTATGGCCATTGTCTTCTTTTACAATAGCATTATAAGTGCCATTGTCCTCGATTACAATGACCCTATTATTGCCATTGTTTTCTCCTACATCAGCATTATTGTTGCCCTTGTCACTTCTTATAATGGCTCTATTCTTGCCATTGTTCTTCATCAAAGTGGCATTGTTGTTGCTTGTGTCCTCTCTTATAACGTCTTTATTACAACCTGAGGAACCTGGTTTTTGAGCAGTCCTATGCTTTTTCCCTGGTTTGCATTGCATAGGAATTTCAATGATACCTTTTGAAGGATGTTTATCATTTACTGACTCGTTACATTTCTTCAAAATTTGCTCTTTACTGCTAACTCTTGGTAGCAATTGCAGATTATTTCCACTGTCCTTTCTTCGTACAGTAGAACATTTCCCTGCATTAAGTCTGCCTTGGTTCGCATTAGGGAAGCCACTGAGTGGAATTGCAGACTTATTTGCCATTTTCTCTCTCACAGGAGCATTATTTACTGGTTTTGATAGCTTCGGAATTCTGCTTGTATTATTAGAAGGATGTTTAATTCCGATCACGTGATCATTATTACATCTCTTCATATTTTGTTCGTCAGCAGTTCTTACACTACCACTAGCAACAGCAACTACTTTCTCTGTTGCAAATGCAGATTTCTCACATTTAAGTGTTTCAAGTGCAAACAATGATCTATTTGATTGAATACATTGTCTGTAATCATTGTCTGATTTTGATGCACATGTGATCAGTTGAGCATAGAGTTTTCTCTGTACCTGCCTCAAAGATTTCTCTCTCTTCCTTGAGCTTTCAAGTGCTTGCTTGTAAAGCTTGATAATTGTCTGTTGTTCGTAGACGAAGCTCATTGGTTTCTGTGAAAAAGTAAAATAAAATAATTATCAAGGAATACATTATAATTTGTCACACCAGAGATTATTTGCAGTTGTTTCAAGGAGTTGAAAGAAAAATGTTTTTTGCTGAAGAAGATTCTGCATTATTTGTGCAGAAATCTTTAACAAATTTAAAGAAATAAAATGGCATTTCTTGAAAAGAAGACTCCTTTCAACAAAACAGNTGAAACCGATAAAAACTTTGATTGAACAGACAGGGGAAGATGCAAGGAGATACAAAGTTAACCTTAGAACAAATCTTAATCTCAGTCATAACTATATACAATTTAGATTTCAATCTGGGTTATTAAATATTCTACGAAGCTAATACTAAAACTACAAATTAACAAAAATGTTAAGTTTATAGTTATGAAGAACCGATGGTAAAAGAAATGGATCTGGTTCATGGAAAAAATGAAAAGGCTGCATATAAGGTTATGCATGCCATTGAAGGTTTTAGGCGGAATATCCTGCAATCGAATTTTCCTTAGCGAAAGTTTCCCAAGCTTTTACAACGCCATTCCAGTTTCTCATACCATGTGCTCTTTAAACATGGATTACAATTTACCTCAACATTACATACTGTAAATAAACATTAATTCATTTAGTTCTCTGATTTTATTTCGTTACTAAGTTATTCCATAACATAATAAAATGTTACCGATCATCTTGCGCTCATAGCCGTTTTTAAGTTCTCCTGGCCGAGCTCTTTGCTTAATTACTTCATCAGGAGTTCATCCACCATTCCTTTCAAATAACTAATAACATCAAAAACATAAGGGACCTCTTGTTTTTGAATTGGCCGTGGAATTTTGGATCGAGATTGCGTATTTTGATGTTTGACTTTATGATCTACGCACCCATTTAAAAGGATTTCAGAATGACCACCAACTGTTGGTTGGTTGTAAATTCTTACGTGTTCAAGCCTCGCTTTCTTTAATGGTGTTTCAGAATCATATGATGGAGTTAGAAGTAAGCTACGAGCACATTCAGTGCTTTCGTCATTTCTTTTTCTTTTCAGGCGCGTTTCAGAGACTGGTGTTAATAAACAATCAATAAGTTTCGTCCCCTCTCTTCTTAATTCGATTTGTGAATTTAGTATGCCAGTATCAAGGCAAACGTTGTTCATGTCTATTGATGTTTTAGAATTATGGCCTATTTTCGATGAGACATGGCCATTTCCAATATCTAATTTAAGATATTTCGTATGGCTAGGTTCTCCTGCATCGACTAGGCTCTGCTCACATATAACTTTCTTACTATGGCCATTGTCTTCTTTTACAATAGCATTATAAGTGCCATTGTCCTCGATTACAATGACCCTATTATTGCCATTGTTTTCTCCTACATCAGCATTATTGTTGCCCTTGTCACTTCTTATAATGGCTCTATTCTTGCCATTGTTCTTCATCAAAGTGGCATTGTTGTTGCTTGTGTCCTCTCTTATAACGTCTTTATTACAACCTGAGGAACCTGGTTTTTGAGCAGTCCTATGCTTTTTCCCTGGTTTGCATTGCATAGGAATTTCAATGATACCTTTTGAAGGATGTTTATCATTTACTGACTCGTTACATTTCTTCAAAATTTGCTCTTTACTGCTAACTCTTGGTAGCAATTGCAGATTATTTCCACTGTCCTTTCTTCGTACAGTAGAACATTTCCCTGCATTAAGTCTGCCTTGGTTCGCATTAGGGAAGCCACTGAGTGGAATTGCAGACTTATTTGCCATTTTCTCTCTCACAGGAGCATTATTTACTGGTTTTGATAGCTTCGGAATTCTGCTTGTATTATTTGAAGGATGTTTAATTCCGATCACGTGATCATTATTACATCTCTTCATATTTTGTTCGTCAGCAGTTCTTACACTACCACTAGCAACAGCAACTACTTTCTCTGTTGCAAATGCAGATTTCTCACATTTAAGTGTTTCAAGTGCAAACAATGATCTATTTGATTGAATACATTGTCTGTAATCATTGTCTGATTTTGATGCACATGTGATCAGTTGAGCATAGAGTTTTCTCTGTACCTGCCTCAAAGATTTCTCTCTCTTCCTTGAGCTTTCAAGTGCTTGCTTGTAAAGCTTGATAATTGTCTGTTGTTCGTAGACGAAGCTCATTGGTTTCTGTGAAAAAGTAAAATAAAATAATTATCAAGGAATACATTATAATTTGTCACACCAGAGATTATTTGCAGTTGTTTCAAGGAGTTGAAAAAAAAATGTTTTTTGCTGAAGAAGATTCTGCATTATTTGTGCAGAAATCTTTAACAAATTTAAAGAAATAAAATGGCATTTCTTGAAAAGAAGACTCCTTTCAACAAAACAGGGGATCCCTTTTTCGAAAATGGAGGAACATTTTTGGTGCAGCAAGAGCAGAAGTAAGTGTCCCCAATGACCCAGTGTCACAGAAAACTTCAAAACTTCTTGAAAAATTCCATCTGACAAATGTCATTCATCAGTCCCGTGAGACTTAACAAGTACAACAAGTTTCAGAATCCCTACGTTGAAACAAGAGAAGATCGATGAATAAATCTGAATCCCAAAATTTAATATTTATCCAAGCGCCTCAAATTTCTCATCAGTAATGTTTTTGTTTTGGTGTCATTTGCAAAGATTTGTAGAAAAACGCCTTTTCCCTAAATTGCTGCCTCCCCAAGTATGCTGCTACTAAGGCTTATACAACTAGAGAAAGATCAACAGTAACTTACCATCTGAGCACAGGCAAAGAAGAATTCATCCCAAACATTCATCATTTCTTTAATAACTTCTCCTTGAACAAGCACATCTAGTGCCACTGATCTGTTTGCCACCTGTAAAACGATCAATAATCACTCAAATATATACTAATTTATAAATATTTCCAGGAACGAAACAGTAAACATTTTTAACACGGTAGCTTTGATGAAATGGATGGGAGTAAACAAGGCAGGGTTTGTAACAATAGCTTCCGTTGCTTTTGATAGACACACTTGTGAAGGTGATTAGTGATTGCAAACAAAAGTCATGCTACAAATGTAAATAAACCAAGCCGTATAAGATAGCACACATCTGTGATATCTAAATCACTCATGCTGCGTGTGAAATGGGAAAATTGATGATACGTGAGTGTACAGGGTGTCCCAAAACATTGTGTCTCATTTGTGTGGCTGCTGTGGAGGAGCTATAACATCTATTGTCCAGTTTTTTTAAAAGTTGCATAGGACCGGCTTCAACTTAGGGTTTGAGACCTTGTCATTGCCAATCTGAAAAGTGGTTGCTGATTTATGGCGCAGAAAGTAAAAAAAGTGATAGGTTCTAGCGTTGTATTTGAATTTTTTCTACATTTGAAGAAAGGTTGATGGTGTTTTGTTATCAGTAAATACAATTAACTATCTTTCAACTGTAAAAAAATTCCAAGACAGCACGAGAACACTTTCTTGTAGTATTTACTTGATTTTGGCATTTTTGAGAACAAAGAAAGTGATGTTATTGAAGCAATCATTTTTTTACTTTCTTGTGCCATAATCAGCAACCACTTGTCCAATTGGCTAAAAAATTCTAATCTGCGTAACTTTATCAAAAACGGGAAACTAGAATCTATAGCTCCTCCGCAGCAGCCACACTAATGGAACATAATGTTTTGGGACGCCCTGTATACCATAATTGGGATTTCGAATCTAAAGCTGAACCGTTAGAACTTTATCTATTAATCTAAATTTGAAAATCTCTAATAATGTTTCAACTAAAAAGATGGAAAAATGCGATTGAAAACTGTTGAATGGTTGCAACTTCGCCCCCTACTCTAATTGATTTTCAACCAGAATAACATGTGATATTTTGCGTTAACTTACACTTGTATATAAACTGGTTAGATCTTCGAGAATGTGGTTGATTCGTTCTTTAATCTAAGATGTACAGAGTTTAAGATTACTAATTGCATTAATGGTTTACAAAGTCTTCTGCCATTTGACTTAAGTATTTTTCAAGGTTTCTTTATGAATTTGCTGCGAAACTTTCAAGCACATTGTTTATTCCGGATTTATGCATGATGGTTCAACACTCATAACTGATTGAAATACCATTAAAGGAAGTCCATTGTCACAAAAGAGCTCTACATTCGTAGCATTCATTCGTGTACTGATTCGATGCTCGTTAAACAGTTTTTGTTTTACAGTGCTTTAAATGATCTAATACAACAAACAATGAATTAAAAAATTGAAAAACAATTTGAAATTGAGAAACAGATACATTTTCCTAGGCATTTTAAAGTATTTTAATTGTGCATCTTACGTAAATACGGCAGTAGGCCAGTGCAGCGACAAAGACATCGTTCTACAAGCCTAGTATTCAAATATTCTGCTTGATCTAGAAGCAATATTTGAAAGTGCAGTAAATCAATTTGTCTGCCTTTCTCGTACTATACGATACCATACAACACAACAAAATGCAATGCAATGCAATGCAATACAATAACAAATTATTCTTAGCATACCTGATATAAGCAACTTCTTCGATAGGCGTCTCTCATCAGATTATTGAGAACCGTGTTTCCATTCCTTTCATCTTTAATATCAGTTAGATATTTGATTCTTGAGAAGATGTAATCTGTTTAAAGAAATGATCCATTTGGTAAACATATATCGAGAATAATCATTCTGCTAAACTACATTCATTGATAAACATATTCTGCATACCTAAGCCTGGTAAAACTGTACAAATTGGATAATACTCAGCAATGTAGCTATATGGGTTGCTCTTTTTTAACATGTGTGAATTTTGTAAAACAAGAATCAGCCAAGGACGTCGCCAGATGGTGGACTGGGGTGGACATGTCCATCCCAGTTAAGTATATATTCCTGAGCAAAAACGGTGTTAAAATGGCTAGGTGTATCTTTCATAACTTAATTCATTACTAAGTCTTCCCCTTTTTCTTTGGTCTGGCGATGCCCCTTCAATCAGCTTTTCTAGCTCTCCCGACATCACAAAGCGATTTGTAGTTCACACCTTCAGTGCAGTCGACCATAATGCTTTGCCAAAATGCATAAAGCATCCGGTTCAGGATTTTTGATTAAACGATTGCACTATGGTCTATATGTTTCCTCAATTAATACTTCAAACAAACTAAAAATTTACTCACCTATCTGCTTTGATATCTTGTCATACATAATTAGCAAACTGTCACCCTCATTTTTGGCACGAAACCAAATGTGGTCTGTGGAAACCTGTAAAATAATGAAACAGATGAAATATCTTGTTCAGTAAAAGTGAAATGATGCATTATTTGCATGGCTCGTTTGCTCCATTGGTACACTTGCAGTGGAGGAACTGTAGCTTTGATATATTCGTATTCACTAAATTGTAAAATACTAGACTTAAGCTTCAAGTTGTGCACCTGGTTCGTTGTAATCTACTTGATAATCACCAAGGGAAACGCAGTTCTCCAAATAGAAGCGCCTATGAAAGCACAGTTCTTCAATACAAGTGGCTTTCTCCAAAACCAGGTATTAACTGTCTTTAGAAAATGTAACCTGAGATTATAACTTAAGAGGTTCTTGATCGGCATCTTAAACTTAATGGTTGAACGAGGGTTTTGAACCTCTTTTGACGTCGAGGATTTCGGTATCCTAATCCTAACATCGATTGGTGCGGTAAACAAGAAAGTATCTCTCAAAATAGACGTCTGTGAAATTCACGAGTCATAAAATCAACGAATTGGGGGTAATTTCGTTTTATTGCAAATCTGACTTGGCAACAGTTTTGTTAAAGATTTTACTGTTTAAAGTTAACAAAAAAGCTACCCTGTATGTAGGTCTGGGGTCTGACAACCAAGATAAAGAATTGCACGATAGTGAAATATCTTTAGTTGCTTAGAAAATTTAATTCCCATTTAATTGTACCCCCTTACCCCCCTATCATTGCACCCCAGCTATTGAGACCTTCAAGCAGAAGGAAACATCTTTTCACTATACAGTCTAATGAGTAATCTATGTCAATTAGAAAGTACACTATATAGTTTTTCCAAAGCTAAGGTAAAAGTGAAACTTCCCATGAAAGCATTTCGCACTTTCAGGTAGCTTAGGACTTTTTAGGCAACTTCAAAGACAACTCCAAATTCAAAGAAAAACGAAAGATCGAACTACCTACCTCATCATCGAAGCTATAATTCCAAATTATATTCGCCATCTTTCGAATGCAGTATTCGAAAATCTTTCTTCTTCGTCAACACTTCAATTTCTCACTCGTAAACTCTCGTAAACGCTTGGTTTAGCTGCAATTTGTTCGCAATGGATTATTCGTCTTTACTGCAAGATGATCAAATCGCAAACAGAAAGAAAAATTGTTGCTTTCCACTTTTATACTGGTTCGAAAATCTATTTAACGTAACAAACGTAGTTATGTGATGATTGGATTGTTGCCTGGAAACTTTGATTGTTTATTGGATACCAAAATGGCTCTTCAAGTAACTTAGGCCCAAGTTACCCTACGGTAAGCTGTTTGTTCAGTTTTACTGAATTAATGTATCTATTCATTCAGGTTAGGATACTAGCGTGATATGTCTGGATGTACTTACAAATATATCACGTTAACTGTGAAATTAGGTACCTAGTGGCATATGCAGGCTAGGTAGATTTTGTATGAGTCTTCCAAGAACATCCTCCACCGTATTTTTATCAGATTTTCACCCAAAGCTGCTAAGCTCTGTATTTCATAAAAAACATTTGCTAAACTTATAAAGCAATTTAGGAAAGAGTTAGCAAAACAAACATTAGTAGGGAGGCTGTTGCTATACGTGCCTCTCCAAGGATTCTAAAACATTTATGGTGGTCGGAACATTTATGGTGGTCGTTCTCTACTTGCTAGAAACAATTATTTATGAAAGTTTTGCCTAAAATATTTCTAAAATAACGCGAGTAGATCCTTGGACAAATTTTCTATTACTACAGCATAACAGCCTCCTCTGGAAAAAAAATGTTTTGGCAAAAGGATATTTTGGGGCAATGCAGATTTATAGACCATGGTGCGCCGAAGGTGACACTATCTTGTTTACCATGTGACACCGCTATTTGAGTAAAAATCATACTAGGTACTGGT
>REGM01000208.1:308688-328003 GCA_004194415.1 Aurelia aurita | reverse complement strand
TTTCATTTTCAATTTTTTAGGCATGGTAGCCCCTCAGTTAGAGAAAAACTGATTTACAGGGGGCCATGCAATAAAAATACTAAAACTAAACTAAGGTATTACAATCTAATTAAAATAATATCAATAAAAGTAAAATTAAAAGAGTTCATTGCATAAAGCATCTTTACTTATGCTTTGTGGGATTTCATCAACCCTTCCCGGAATTTCTTTAGAGTAGGTGCTCCTTTTAATTCATCATTTAACCCATTCCAGAGACTGGCCCCTCTGAATGAAAAACATCTCTGACCAGCTGATGTCCTTAACATTGGAGTCCTAAGGTTTATATTAGAATTCCTCAGTACGCGAGAGGTTGTTTCGTTCACTCTATTGAACATGTCGCTCATATAGGACGGCGCATCACCGTTTAGGGATTTGAAAACCATTTTTAGTGTCTCAAAATCAATCAATTCCCTAACCGTGGGCCATCCTAGGGCACGAAAGAGTGGCAAGGCTGACTGGTCATATCGACTGCCGGTAACTATTCTGGCAGCACGATTTTGTAGCTTTTGGAGTTTATTAAGAGAGGTCTCACCAACATTCCCCCAAACAGGGCAGCAATATCTAAAGTAAGGTTCCACGAGGCTTTTGTACATCTGTTTAACAGTGGATGCAGGCACGTACCTTTTAGCGTATCTTAATATGCCAATACCTCTGGAAATCTTACTTGTTAATGAGGCCAATTGCGAAGACCATTTTAATTGCTGATCTACTTGAACTCCTAGGTACTTAGTATCCTCAGCCATTTTAATATCGTCCTCCCCGATTTTAAACTGAGGTTTAACTGAGCCAGGTGAAGTAAGTTTTTTCAGTTTACCTGGGCGTCCGATAATCATGCCTTCAGTTTTTGCAACATTTAATGATAGCTTGTTTCCTTGTAGCCACAATTTCAAAGCAGCTAAATCAGCGTTAATAGCGTCATTGAACACATACAAATTGGACTGATATCCTTGATTTTGAAAATCGGAACAGAAATAAAAGAGGGGGGCCGAATCAGCCCCCTGGTCTTCCTAAAGCATCAAATACCCTAGGTGGAATAGGGTTAACCCTATCCAAACTAGGCTTTTTGAAACTCTGGGGAGACTAGGCGGGCAGTTTCAGTTTCTTTGAATTATTAATCCACATTGTGCCTCCTCTTCATTGTCAAAACCATAAGTTTTAGAGACTTTAAACTTGGCACACATAACAAACACGATATGGTAGGAAAGATGACGTCATTTGGTTTCGTTTATGTCACGTGGTTATGTGCTGATGTCAGCAAATTTTGCTAAAATAGGTATAAAACCACACAGACTTTGACATGTTGTATCTCCAAATCAAGTTAGCATAATGATATGAAATTTGAAACATACACAGATTGTATCCCCCCAAAAATTGGTTACAAATTGGGTTGAAAAATGGCAAAAATGCTAAATATAGGTAAAAGGACCCGTTGCATCATACGAAGTGGCTCATTTTCTCAAAATTAAGTTTAAAATGGTTTATCGTTATTACGCATGCGCAACAATGAGTTAGTGATGACGTCATCAAAAATCAACAAACTATATAGCCAGTGGTTCAAATGTTATGGCTAAATAGGTATTTATTTTGCCAAGCACTCAATTTAAAATTATGCGTTTACCCCCTGAACCAGTGTCAAATTTTGTTAAATTTACATGACAGTATGTCTCCTAAATAGAAACTAAGTCACGAAAAAATTAGGTTATTCTAGAAGTACTCAAAGAGCTGCCTGGAAAAGATCACTAAGGGAGGGGGGGGGGGCACTTTGTTCCTCTGGCAGTCCACAATCTACATAATTGGATGAATAGGGAAAAGAAATATACTTTAGCTGCTAAGGCTCCTTATTTTGTTATGTTGCTAGATTGGATTTTGTTGTATTACCTAGTAAGCCGTAACCCTATTCGTACTGGGTGATTTTTTGGTTAGTTTGTACTGGGGGGGGGGGCGTTTTTCGACCCCCCCCCCTCTTTTATTCCAAAACTACAAGAGGTATAACAATGAGTCTTACCAATATTGTTCTTTGGACAATTAGCTTTTCAAATATAACAATAGTAATTAATTAGGCACGTGATTCGTTGCTAGGCAACCAAAAAACAAGGGAAATTTGACAAATTTATAGCTTCTTGACAAGAAAAATTCTATTTAATTAATTACTCTACCGATTTTCTCCAAAATTGCTGCAAATAGTAGGAAACATAACATAAATTCAAAATACATACTTTGTAGCAATTCTCAGTATCTATTTTTAGCATAATTAGCTTTAAATTATTCTTTGTTTCATGTGCTGATTATCTTCACAGTTTTTGTGCCTTTTTCTGGTAAATATGGACTGAAATTGACTTAAATAATGAAGATGAACCAAATTAGTTGACTTAAATAATGAAGATGAACCAAATTAGATGCAATTTACTCATATTTTACACTTCTTAATTAGAACAATAACGTGATAAATGTGAGTAACGTTATAGATATTGAATTTTGCTGATGTCAGCAAATTTGAAAAAATTATATATCAAATGAAATTACTCATCAAAAGAAATCGAATGGTGCATGTTTGAGATCAATCGAACAAGCGAGGCAAACACTATGGACGTTCTAAGCTTTCTTTGTTGACCACTCTCCAAATATGGTGTTACTGTGGTCAGGTGATCAAAGTCAGAACAATGATATGTAGAAATTTTAATTGCCAACTGAATTCTACTAAAAGTCACCAAACCTGGTTGTCATATCTTGTGTGGTTTTAACACAGTGTAGCAAAATGTGGTAGAGGGGGGGGGCCAAAAAGGCCCTCCCCCAGTACGATTAGATTTAATTACATTTTATATATGTTTCAAATACTCTATATAGCACTGACCACTGGGAAATCTGGAAATCAGTCTGTCTCGAAAAAGCAGTGTCCAAATGGTCGTTCCCACTTTTCGGCAGGTTCATGCTTTCAGAAGATCCTGCGTTTTGGCAGATGCTGCAGGGATATTATTCCTACCGGCGGTGGAGCACACAGTGCCCACAACAACTTTAAGTTGATATAGTGTCACCAGTTAGAAAAGCAAAGAGCCGATACTTAATGACTTTCCATAATATTCAATAGACTAATTATAAATTTAAAATTTGTTTCAATCTGGTAGACATTGGTCACGTGACCGACATCTTTTCAACTCGTGGTCCGTTGAAAACTAAAGAAATGAGTCGAAATTTTGCCTCGAAAGTGACGAAGAGACGCTACTCAGTATCAATCTTGATAGGAAATTAAGTTTAAAAAAAAACATGTCAAAACGCTCTATAAAGAGCTACGCAGAAGCTTCATGCTCTTACTCCTATTTTAGTTTTCACGGAGCCCGAGAAGCTAAAACTGTTGATGAAGACATTTGTTATGTTTCTCATTGATCATTCGAATTCAGTCAACTACATTGCGCATGCACCAGACCTATCGAATCGTCCATGCTCGAATATAATTCTCCAACGCATGCCCATCTCCACAAATAGTCCTTCTGCTGCATAATAGAACTTTACAGGGCCGCAAGAAGCAGTTCCTCCTGACTAGGGGGCTTTTATTCTTAAAACAGTGGAGGAAAATAAATCTAATTTATGCATCTGACGTAGCATCATTGTTTTTAAATTTATTGGGGGCACAAGCCCCCTGCCCTATCATTCCCCCTCCCCAATTTCTACGGGCCTGAAACTTTACCAATCGCAATTTGTGTGGTTTTTCACTACGAATATGACTTGATAAACCACCACGTTTTTCACTCACCTTGTTGAGGAAGACTTAAGCAATTTTTACTTTTTGACTTTTCTTTACATCGTAATTTCTTTCAGGCAGCGATCCTGTTCCAAGGAGGAGATGTCATTATTCTAAAGAATGGAGGTGTCCAGTAGTGAGGACAACATGTAAATGGTTAATTTGCACAAAACATAGGAAATGTGGTTGCTATTGCAGACGCGAAACACGATATGTAAAAAAATGTACCAGTTGGTGGGGTTGCAAATATAACCGTCAGACTGTATGCCAAAGTACACTGTGCCCTAACATGCATTTTCAAATTCGAAATTCAAGATGTTACTGGAAAGGAGTGAGTAAAATTTGCATCAAAAAACGCTACAAATTTTGCGGGTAAGCATAATTAATTGTTCGAATTTAACCTTATTCCCAATTAGGGTTGTTTTCCACCCTCGCCATCAAAGTTTTTGTATGTGTGTTTATAAACGACAAGAGCAATTTAACGAAATAAATTAGCGTGACTTTTTTTGCCAATTATCTATCAGCTACATTCTAATGAAACATTAAAGAAATGATCGAATTCGTGTTTCACGTGATGTTACATGATATATTTGGAAATAGGTATCTGCAAAATCATTGTTTTTGTTGATGAGATTTCCTTTAAATTTGAATTAATTAATTCCCCTTTCAGGATAAGACGAAACAGGCTGATCTCAAAGAAAGAGTTTGCTTTCGATAGTGACACTATCATTCAACATGAACAGCTAATACATTATAAGTCTTGGTTCGCTAATACATTATAAGTTTCAGTTCTAATTACAGTATACGTTTTGGCGCAATCGCTGTGGGGTATGGAAACGCATCGCGGCAGTGAAGCACCTATCTACCTACCTAATCTATGAAACTGGAGGAATTTTGCCTCGAGGTGCGGCACTGGGGAAGCTGGGCCCCAGAAACCACTAACCAGGAGGAAATTGGGCCTCTATGGCAGGGGTTCTGCCTAATAACGCAATAATCCCCATGAGGAAAATGGGCCTCATGGGTCGCATGGGGAAGTTGGGCCTCGTGCGACCTACTGCGCGCAGATGCAGTAAGGAACCTGATGTGCGGAGGAGATGGGCTCCGTCTCGAAACATACGAAAGTATAACAATTGTGGAGGATTTGGGCTCCAACTTCTCATAAGAGAATTACGATTTTTGGCTTTAGCCTTTTTTGAGTTTGTGTTTTGAAGTGGTTTTTGCTTGAAAAGGCACTTCACCACTATGCGATTTGGCGTTTCTGGCGGATTTTGGATCGATAGATTAATTAGCGCGCTTAACTTTACGTGCGATGCTACAAACTAATTCACATTCACGAAACAGAGTGATATTACATTAAATACAAATACGAAATTTTTATACAAACTATACGGGAAGAACAATGATATGCACGGAAATAATATAACCCCATGTATCCTGTTACAAGTGATAAGGGAGGAGGGTGGGAAAACAAATTTTCGTGTTCTGATCTGTTCGGATATTTGATCAAAGAGGAAGACTAAACGACAGCAATGCTCATATGTATCAAAAAGTCACGTGGAAGCTTGCATTTTTTTCCAGCAGTTGATTGGTGGATAACGATCGAACTATCATCACCGGAACGAGATTTGATTATCTAAATCTGCTTACGCAATATAACCTCACAAAGGATGATAACTATCTTAGTTAACACAGAATGGGGAGTGGGCCATTGCTAAAGGTTTAATTTTCCCAAAGATTTATTGGACAGATAGCTTTGATTACAGGAGCTGTAAATTAGCATACAGTACATACCGCTCTAAGACTACCCTCACATGAGCAAACTCAGACCGGTCTGAGTTTCAGATCGGTTTGAAATTCGTTTCGGTCTACTGTTGAAGCCCTTGGAGTGCTCACATGACGAAGGCGAAATGAAACTCAGGTCGACCTGAAATTCGTTTCGGTCTCTCAGGTCGGTCTGAGTTTTCAGGTCGACCTGAAATTTTCATGTGAGCAGAAATTTTTTTCGTTTCGGGGCGAAATGAATTCTCAAACCATTATGTTCAGGAAAGATTTTATGAAATGCGCATGTGCAGAGTAAGTGAGCTGAACTCAAACCGGTTTGAAAATTTTCATGTGAGGGGGAGGCGAATTAGCAGACACTACCCCGATCTGAAACTCAGACCGGTCTGAGTTTGCTCATGTGAGGGTAGTCTAAAATTAGTTGCCTGCACACAAAAGGGTTCTTATTTCCCTTTTGCAAATAGAAATTAGCAAATTGGAGTCAAATCCTTCCAGTGAAATAATTAACAGCAGTAAAAGTTATACTTTTACTTGAACAATATTATATCTTGGATGAATCAGTAAACCAAGAGCTTTTATCTAATACCAGACGTTTTGTCATTTTCATGGCGTCAACATTTTTAATTATGGCATCAATTTGGCCACAATTCTTTGCAAAACAGCTAGCTAAGCAGCAAATCTTTTTGAAATTTATCAAAACTATCGATTAAGGCAAAGACCATCCATTGAAGCATTTACAATGTATTTTCAACTCTTGGAAGCTTCTTTTTACACTGAATTAATAAAAAAATAAACTAATGATGCAATCAGAATTGGCTATTCACTGCCAAAAATATCATTCTATAATTGATACTTGCAATAGAATAACAATGTTTAGCATATATCGCGATAAATTTGACTATGAAAGTTTATGCAAAACAATCTTTAAAACTCAAATTTAAGTTGAACCTTATTTTTGCCAAATTTGACTTTTTTTAGAAATCTCCCATAGCCACGGGAAGGAATGACCGATTAAAGCCGGGTAAATTTCTAAATTTAATTGAACATAATGGCTATGAAACAAGACATTTTGCAATATTATTCCTTTCATATTCGGGTAGCAATATTTTTTAAAACGCTGTGCCTTGTTTTTTTACTCACCCCGTAGTAATTTTGAAGAGACAGGGTTATATTTTGAAAGTTCAGAGCTCGTTCAAAAATCCATTTGAATTGTAAAAGCAATTGCCTTTTGGAGAGAGCAACATAACTGAATTTACCAAATATTCAGGTTGTGATAATTCCAGTGTGAAGGCACATTGAGAAGATACTCTGAACTCTATGAACAGGTATGGCCACAGGAATGGAAAATCGCCTCAAATTGGAATTTTCATGAAAATCTCATTACTCGAGCGTGCAATGTTTTTCTTGGTAGAGTGGTCAAAAGGGCCTAGACCTTGACGTGAAAAGTGGAAGTTTACTTAATTACGGCATCTAATTGGTCGATCGAGATGGGTAAGGAACCACGTGATCTCGACTATTCAAAAATATTTCTGCTATGTTGTGAGGAACACAAAATTTGTCGTTGCCTTAGAAACAAGTGGAATGGTAAAGCAATTATGAATATTTACTAAGTATTATTAAAGGGAATCGACATAGGTTGCATTGAATTTCTGCTATAAATAGGCTAGAAAATGCCTACACAACGCCTCCACACCCATAGTTTTTTAATTTACGAAATGAAACTGCAGATATCAAGGTTTTAAGCTATTCCTGCCACTTGGTCCTGGCCACCAGTTATAAAGTGGAGCAACGGAGCTAAGTAAATAATCTATACAGTTTTTGAGATAGCTTGGACAAAGAAATTTCCTACACATGCCATTGTTTCCTTAGCTAAACAATGTCCACGCACGTATCAAGTTTCTCAAATAAAATAGGCTAATTACAGACTACCCAGACCCCCNAATCGACATAGGTTGCATTGAATTTATGCTATAAATAGGCTAGAAAATGCCTACACAACGCCTGCACACCCATAGTTTTTTAATTTACGAAATGAAACTGCAGATATCAAGGTTTTAAGCTATTCCTGCCACTTGGTCCTGGCCGCCAGTTATGAAGTGGAGCAACGGAGCTAAGTAAATAATCTATACAGTTTTTGAGATAGCTTGGACAAAGAAATTGCCTACACATGCCATTGTTTCCTTAGCTAAACAATGTCCACGCACGTATCAAGTTTCTCAAATAAAATAGGCTAATTACAGACTACTCAGACCATGTGGGACTTTAATGAACGTTGATTCTCTTTGGCTGTATCGATTCCCTTGAGCAGTCTTTTTTCCAAAGGTATTTAAATAACTTTTTTTGTATAAAAAGACATTAACTTGATTAATAGTTGCAATACTGGATTGACCAAAATTTTGACGTATTTTTTAACATTTGTTCAAGCTACCAGATCATGGAACCCAGCATGAACAAAGTATCTTGCACAACGAAATATTATCTTGGATGAACTGGCATGATCTGTTTCATACTGATCCTTTTTCTATTTTAGGTGAAAAGTTGGATTCATGATAACCAAATTTGGTGACCCATTTCTATATAACCATTTCTATACAACTATTTCGTTGCTGCTGATGTTGGAGATATTTAGCGACTACAAAAGTTGAACTGAGGAATTCAGAAGCTTCGCTAAATGATTATCCAATTAATGTTTTATCTTAGCCATACATTTTGATGCATGAATTGAACTATTGTTTTCCTTTTTGTTCTTCTCAACCAAAAATGACAACCCCTGTGTGTCGTAAAAATCTTGTACGGCTGCTGTGGAAGAGTTGTGATTTAAAGAATGCCAATCAACCAGCATCCTTTGCGAGCTTCGCTTGTTGCCTTTCGACTGCGGCGGCCATTTTCATATGACAACATTCTCTGCAAAGCGCGACCGCAAAAGATGCTGGTTGACTGGCGTTCTTTCAATTATCATTATCTCGTCCTTGATACGGTATTACTAGAAAGGTAGAAATGCTTCAACATATAGTTCGATACTTTGTTTGAGTAAATCGGACAAGTACTTACAGCGTTGTGATACAAGAAAATTGAAATCAAAGCCTACTTCGTAACCGAGTCCTGTCACTTCTTTACACCATCTTAATTTAAACTAGAAGCTCAATGTCAAGATTTCAAGTCAACATTTTTACAAAAAAGAAGTAATTTGTGGCCAATTGCAAACAATAGATTTTCAATGGAACAATCGTCATATTGTTTGCATCTAAAGCAATTAGAGCCAGCCGATTGCATTTGAATGAAATCTTGATTGTCTGACTCCCAAAGGAACGCCACGTTAGCTGTCAAATGCACGTTGCTGTTCTTGTTGTTTAATCCAATTACAAACAGCTCCTCCGCGAAAGTCTACACTCTCGCTGCTGAGGCGAGGCTAGTTTTACAAAGATATCCAACCAACCCATGAAACGAGTGGTGCGAATTTACATGGCCGCTTCGCGCAGCTACGCTGCAATTATATGGATTTTTGGGAACTTATATTCACATTTGGTTTTGAAGCAACCTCTGATTTCGACTTTCTTGTACAACAACATAGCAATTACTGGTCTTATTTACTCGAACGAGCTCTCGAACTCTAAATTGTATTGGGTTGCATCCTTGCCTGTGCAACATATTTAAAAAAAATGTAGTTCCTACACAGCATCCATTCAAACGGTGCAAAAGTAATTTGGATAGCATGTGTATATGCCACGCTAGTGGTCTGCCTTTACACCATGGCAAAACTGCTAAAAATTGTTTGCCGAACGCAAGAAAGTTTTGCTGGCGAGATATATGCTGCTTTGTTTCGCCACCCTTAAATTTTGAAACGTTTCATATTTGTCGAGAAAATCTTGCTTGGCGACAAGCAAAATTATTTTGATCCAGATCAAAAACATTCAGCTGTTGGGCAAGCAAGCAAGGTTTTTTTATTCCATTAAAAAAATACAAGACAAATCACTAATTACGTTACCTGCAAATTACTTTACAAACGCTGCAATGACGATACCAGAGCAAAAGACTGACTACCCTGAGGCCATTACATGGAACAAGATACAAAACTACTGGGCAAATCAGGACGAAAGCTCCGCCCACCTGCAAAGTCGCACCCAAAGACCCACCCAACCGATTCCCTAAATTTATAACAATCATGTCAATAAAATAATATTAAGTTAAGGTTTTTTGCAACAAGCAATGTTTGTTGGGATAAGGCTTGCTTGCCAAATTCTTCAATTTTGCCCTACAGGAAAAGCTCGGTGACTGGGTCTAAGACCTCCAAAGGTGCAATTTTAGAAATTTAAGGGCCAATTTGACCATAGCCTTACTTTACAACGGCCCTCTACTTTCGCTCATCTCATTTAATTGATGTTGTTGTTGTCGCTTCACTCGGCCTTCCTTTCGTTCCCTAGAGCTGTAAAACCAGAAAAGTCTCGATTGGCAGACCATTCTTCCATTCCAATCAAAAAGCAAGATTTGAATAACTATANCTTGGCGACAAGCAAAATTCTTTTGATCCAGATCAAAAACATTCAGCTGTTGGGCAAGCAAGGTTTTTTTATTCCATTAAAAAAATACAAGACAAATCACTAATTACGTTACCTGCAAATTACTTTACAAACGCTGCAATGACGATACCAGAGCAAAAGACTGACTACCCTGAGGCCATTACACGGAACAAGATACAAAACTACTGGGCAAATCAGGACGAAAGCTCCGCCCACCTGCAAAGTCGCACCCAAAGACCCACCCAACCGATTCCCTAAATTTATAACAATCATGTCAATAAAATAATATTAAGTTAAGGTTTGTTGCAACAAGCAATGTTTGTTGGGACAAAGCTTACTTGCCAAATTCTTCAATTTCGCCCTACAGGAAAAGCTCGGTGACTGGGTCTCAGGCCTCCAAAGGTGCAATTTTAGAAATTTGAGTGCCAATTTGACCATAGCCTTACTTTACAAAGGCCCTCTACTTTCGCTCATCTCATTTAATTGATGTTGTTGTTGTTGCTTCACTGGGCTTACCATTCCTTCCCTAGAACAACGTTCCTTGTCCTAGAGCTGTAAAACCAGAAAAAGTCTCGATCGGCAGACCATTCTTCCATTCCAATCAAAAAGCAAGATTTGAATAACTAGTGTCATTTGCTGTCCTGTTTTGGATTTCACTTCCTGCCAAAAGCAACAAAGACCGTCAAACAAACGATTGGTCTGCTGAAACACCTAAAACGAACAAAAGCTCGAAAGATGCAAGCGTATTTACGAGATCTTTTCGATCTCCAACAAACACAAAATCGTTGAAAGGAAGAATGATTTTTGCAATTACGACATTAAGAAATACTCATCTTAGTACTGATAGCTAATTTTATGGTGCAGCAGTTCAGGAAAGCTGCTTTTTGGGCGTTTTAGGCTCAGTGGTTTTCAGAAAAAATAGCAGATGATTTAGGCCATATTGAATGATATTGAGGCTAATCTATTTCTGGAAGCGTATGGAAATGAGTCGTAGTTGTAGAGGTATCAGTTCAATCAAAGAGCAAAACTACGATTATGTATTGAGTCTAATACGTCTAATATGACCATTTTTTTGCGGCCGCCATTTTGGGCTAGGCTACATCTCACTTTAATGATGTTTGCAGTTCGTCCTCGTATTGATTTTTTGGCATCGCTGCTGGTCTCGGTGTCTAAATAGATTTATTACAATCGTCGTAGGTTCACTCCTTGATGCACTGATAATCGCAGGGTCAGCCAATTCAATAGACGCAGTGCAAACTCGAACTGAAATTGTTAGTCTAGTGTTTAAAATGTTGGCGAGTTGTAACCACTTTTGCACAGCCAAGGAAATAGCATGTTCAGCATCAATTCATCAGTTTCCCAGGGTTTAAATGTGTGGCGAAACTGGACATCTTGAACCAATAATGTACAAAAACTGGCCTGCCAAGATTTGTTGGCTTCTTTCGCCAGGCCTTTAGACTGATCAAATTTATGACTGGACAAATCAGATTTACGAAGACTTTCATTTTGAAACAAATATTCAATTGAATTCTATTTTGCTGCTACCCAGATAGGATCGCGCTCTGCGAGGAATGTACCTTACATAGGAAGTGGCAACAAAGACTCTTCGATTGTGACTGTGGCTCCTAAACCCAATTCGGCCTTCGTGAAAATGTTACTACTTAAAATGGTAGCAATTAGTCGTTGATAACGTGATGCGCTGCTAGGCGACAAAATACGTAGGCAAATTTAAAGAAAACAAGTGACTGTTCCTAAAGCCAATTTTTGATTACAAAGTGCACCTACAAAGTAAATATAATTAAATTGTGTATCAAATGAAAACACTCTTTATGAAAAATCAAATGATATATATGACTTTATAGGTGTGTTTGATTAGTACCAATTTTGAAAACGGTAGACTCGGAATTGGCGTTTGATTGACTCCGAAATTATCAAAACAGTAGGTTTGGTAGGTCTGGAAGGCCTTCTGAACCTTCTGCTCCAAAAGGCAGAAAGTTTGGCAGACTTCGGAGAGATTCTCATTTTCATTAGGAAACTCTGGTGGTGAATCAAAAACCTACCGTGTCAAGATGTGTGTGTTTGATTGGGACTTATATTTCCGTCTCTGCGAAGTCTCCTGTTTTCATATTGTGGTAGGTTTGGAATTACCAATCAAACACACCCTATGTTTTGTGCTACTGGTGAGAAAAAAGCCATGGTTTGAATTTTCTTTATGACTGATCTCCGTAAAAAAGCGTGTAGAGTTGACATGATTAAAAACAAAATTGAAAAGTTGATAATTATGTGGCCTATTAAATTGTGATAAAATTCAAGGAGTCTCAAAAGTAGTTCTTTAATCCCTATGATTCTACTGGGTGTCTCGAAAAAGTGCTCACTTTTAATGAAACAAAAAATCATGACTAGGCCCTTCTTCAAAACCTCTGGTTTCAGGTGCACTCTAACTTTTGGATATGATTCTTATAGTAAAATTTGTATTGTAGTGTTAATAATTTTCATAAAACTGAATTGCACAATTTATCATAATTCATCGAGGAATTATAATATAGCTGCTGAGCCCAGAGAATTACAAGAAAGAACCAAATCATGAACAAAAATTATATTTTTTAGTATCATTTTCTGGTATTATAAGCAAGAAAATGGTGGATAAAAGGGCACTTTGAGGTTAAAACAGGGCACTTTTGAAAAACTTTCTATAGATGTGGTGCCCCCTTTGCCCCTCCCCCCGTTGGCACCTACCAAAAGTTCAATTCTATTATGTTAAATAGCCAACAATTCTAATTCTCTCGTGACAAGGTGGAGCCAAACTCCCCCACACTTGTTAAAATTTCATATGTTTTGAGACGTATCCCATCTCCACCATTTAATTCTACAGTCGTGGCTACATAAGGTTCAGACCACTCTTGGAAAAATGTACGTGTGTCTTTTGAACGTAGTGATGGAATCAGAAAAAAAATGTATTGCATTAGATTGCCGAATTCCAAGTAACTATGCAATTTGTTGCTTCCAACTAAAATTAAAGGGTTGGTCTTAAAATTATGGCCACGATTAAACAATAAAACCCTCCTCTAAGTTTTCCCCAAAACTTCTTTTTGAGCTAATTTTGGATATGTAATAGAGAAAAAAATTCTGCATTGATTGATGCAAATTCCAGTTTGGCAACAGTTTCTTCTGTGTCAACCCACTTATCGGCAGGACTAGAGCTATTATTTTGAAGAATTCTTAAATTAATTGTGTCGCCATAACGAAATGGTGCAGAATTTTAAAAAAACAACATCGCAATTCAAATTTTACATGGTAAATTGACCTTAAATGACTCCGAGAAAACAAAATAGGCAAAGCAGTTGCAACAAGTGCAACAAGGATTTTGTTATGCCAACAAATGCTACCTAATAAAAGGTGGTCTTAAACTTATATGGCGATAACTATATTTAGTTTAGGATATCCAATTATCCTAAAGGAACTGATTCAGCCTTCTTTTTCATTTTTTTCACGATATGTTTTGCCATTCTTCTAAGTTTACTTAAGATCCTTTTTGATCCTTTTGAGTTATTGGTATAGCTTCTTTTTCTTTTGAAATTTCGTGCGTCCATGATTACATTTTCATCTAGCACTTGAGGTAGTTGAGGAGGAACATTATTTCTCTTCTGTTGTATTTCCTTACCTACAAGGGAAAGGTTGACAACTCAGATATGGTAAAGAACAAATAATTGTCATTACTAAGGCTTATTATATTAGTCACAATGTCCCTTTTGCTGTGTTTCCATATTTGGTATGGTTGCCATAATTGGTAGGATTGCTTGACAATAGGACGTATATAGTTAGGGCAACCATGTGCTGTGTCATTAGGAGTGCACGTTTTGCTTGCAGGAGCAAATAATGACATTGCAAGAAATGTGCTGTGATAAAAAAATTCTTCTTTCCTATCTTTACGATTAGTCCTTCTTTCTCTTTTTTGCGATCTGGCATTTTGTTTTATAAATACATGAAATGACTATTTCGCTTATTGCAGGGATTTCTCGACAAGCAACTAAGTAGAGTCAAATATTTGCACATGGATATGAACTGAATTAATTGCGATGTTTCGAGNAAAGCTGTGTCAAAGCATCATTTGAAAGATTGGTGATTTGCACAAATGGTCGTAATGATTCTACAATTCCAGCGAGACGATCTTGTCGTTGAACATCGAAAGAAGGGCACAGCAACAAAAAGTGCTCCGTATCCTCAATGCCATCGCTTATTTTGTGAACAGATTCCAAATAAAATAATAGATGTAAAAATAACATAATGCTGGTCCACATCAGCTCTTGAACTGCCCTTCCTAACCGGCCTTAAAAAAATAAAGAATGTATTTATGATGTAATGTACGCGCTTGCACTGCTGACAATATGAAACCAGTCACCATCAGATTCCTTAGCACTATCTGGCAACTCCAGTAAATGTTCGCCTGTGACGACAGAAAGACTTCGCTTTCTCGCTTGGACACTTCATCTAATTATCGCAATTGACTGACCAAGCCCATTTTTATTTATGATATTCTGTAATAAAATAAAGCATCTCGAGCAGGTTTGAAATTCTAACAATTAATTTTGATCAGTGGCACATAAAATTAGTCTTGCTAATCATACCAAGTACCAAAAGATAGCAGATGGCCTTACCAACCAAAAAAGTTAAATTGTTTGCTATATTTTGGGCCGTTGTGTATTTCTAGGTACGTAGGTAGCACGTTGCAAAGATAGTGAAAAGGATAAACAATACTTCAATCTAGTATAGAGCAAATTCGCTTTCGCAAAGAGAACTACCTTCTTCGGATTGCACCCGGGAGGGGGGGTCACTTCCATATATACTGGTTCCATGTTTTGGGGTGCCTTTTTCCAGGCAGAAAATAAAATTTTAGGGTGTCATTTTTGCTAACATCATAAATAGCCATAAATTTGGGGTATCATTTTCGGTATGATCATAAATTTTGGGGTATCATTTTCAAAAATGATTCTTTAGGGTAAATTTTTTGACCTATTATATTAAATTTTAGGTTATGCATTTTGCATGGCCTGTAAATTTTGGGTTATGGTTTTTGGAAAGTGTTATAAATTTTAGGGTGTGATTTCACATGTCAAAATGGCACCCCCCCCCGTCAGCTCCCTATTGAAGTTACCCTGGCCCCCCGGGGATTATAAACCTCGACAAAACAAAAAAAAGAACATGAAATTTCCCCGCCATGAGAAATAGTTGCTATTGCTAGCAAATGGTCCTCAAATTATCGATGGGTAGTTGCAGATAATTTTAATGTAATTTTCTATCAGCTTTTTGCAAAAACCTTTAAAAACCAAAACAAGCATCTTGATTAGCTTTAGGCATACATTGGTATAAAGCTCACACTTTATCAAGATCGCAAACTGGCAAGTAGAAGGATTTAGTGAATACAGCAGTTGGTTCATTCTAAAACCCCATCGAAATTCATCAACAACAAGAGACAGATTTCAATCAGCTGCAATGCAATGAGCATATCATCCTTGGAATATGCCACTCAGACTGGATGCATCCCAAAAAATCCTTTTGTCGTATTAGAATTTTCTTTATTTCGGAAATAGAACCTTTTTTTGTCATTGAGAAGTGTTTTTTGAAAGCTCTTGGAATTTCGATGTGACATGCCTATTCCCAAGCTAATGTAGACATAGATTGTCTCGTAGTGGTCAAATATATGTTTCTGTTTGCTTTTGTTTTTGTTGACTTATGGGAGTTCTAGATCTGCCTGGTTTCACCAAATCCTTGATTTCGCCAATTTGCAATGTCAATAAATATTGCAAAACCTGTATGTATATAGCCAAGCCATTTAGCTACCAAACAACGTTTGAATCACTGATTTCTGTTGATTACTCTTTAAGCGTAAATGGCTTTCTTTGCTCACTTTGTGTATGTCACCTGGTATCATCATTAAACTAGACCAGCTTAGATGCAGTTAGTATCAAAGGAAAAATATTTTAATGATTGCAAAACACAGCCAAAGAAGCTAAAAAGGTACTGTATCATACTGTATGTATCCCTTATCTAAAATCTATAGAGACATACCTTGTTTCTGTAGTAAAACCATTTTGCGCCATCTTCACTGTATTTTAGAAAATATCTCTTCACCCACTTATCGAGAGCATGACTTCCTTGTGTTGCTATCATACCTATGAGCTCAGATTTCCTCAGGTCTACTTGCAAAAATTGATTTGCTGCATCTGTTGAATTTTTATTCTTTTCACCAGCACACCATGAGCCTGTGTAAAGAAAATCAAGAACGTTGCTATCTATTTAGCCTGTGAAAGCATAGGTTCCAAATTTTTAAAGAGGTCGATGTAAAATTCTATGACCTACTTCTTTTAACTGAATGGCTTGAAAAGAACTTTTAACTACTNTCTGTTTGCTTTTGTTTTTGTTGACTTATGGGAGTTCTAGATCTGCCTGGTTTCACCAAATCCTTGATTTCGCCAATTTGCAATGTCAATAAATATTGCAAAACCTGTATGTATATAGCCAAGCCATTTAGCTACCAAACAACGTTTGAATCACTGATTTCTGTTGATTACTCTTTAAGCGTAAATGGCTTTCTTTGCTCACTTTGTGTATGTCACCTGGTATCATCATTAAACTAGACCAGCTTAGATGCAGTTAGTATCAAAGGAAAAATATTTTAATGATTGCAAAACACAGCCAAAGAAGCTAAAAAGGTACTGTATCATACTGTATGTATCCCTTATCTAAAATCTATAGAGACATACCTTGTTTCTGTAGTAAAACCATTTTGCGCCATCTTCACTGTATTTTAGAAAATATCTCTTCACCCACTTATCGAGAGCATGACTTCCTTGTGTTGCTATCATACCTATGAGCTCAGATTTCCTCAGGTCTACTTGCAAAAATTGATTTGCTGCATCTGTTGAATTTTTATTCTTTTCACCAGCACACCATGAGCCTGTGTAAAGAAAATCAAGAACGTTGCTATCTATTTAGCCTGTGAAAGCATAGGTTCCAAATTTTTAAAGAGGTCGATGTAAAATTCTATGACCTACTTCTTTTAACTGAATGGCTTGAAAAGAACTTTTAACTACTTTGCTATAGTTCTACCGTTGGACTTTTCAGAAATCTTCAATACTTTCAGAAATAGATGATTTTTCTTAGAATTCAAGAAAAAGCATAAGAAAAACTTAAAAACATCGTAATTTCTCAAATTTTTGAGGGAACGTGGAATAATCTTCAAGAGAACCATAGTCTATGAATTTCTAAAAGATGGTATCAAGCACAAGTCTTCCACTCCTCTGCTTTACGATTTAGAGATTTGATGACATCACATCCTAAAAAGAGTTGAAATATATAATACGCTGTAATTTCGAAAAATATTTAAGATTTCAGAAAAGTCCAACGGAAGAATTATAGCAACGTAGATAAAGGTCTCTTTCAAGCCATTCAATTCGAAGAATATGTCATAGAATTTTACACCGACCTTTTTAAAGATTTTGAGCCGATGCTGCCTGTTAACGGCTTCTTTTATTTTTCATTTTTTCTTGGCCGTTCACAGGCTATTATCTATTGTTCTTCTTTGGGGAATAAATATTGTAATTACGCAAGGGTCTTGCTGCATCTGAAGCTAAGTTTGAAGTTCAGTCATTGTCAACTCCTCTTTGAAATAGATCTACCCATACTCATCATAGCAATAAAAGCGATCAAAGTGGATACTTTAAGCCCCACGGGCGTAGGGGAAGATAAAATCTGGGGGGCTGCCCGATAAAATTTTTATTGTTTACCAAATTTTTTGCCCGACTTAGGGTGGATTTTTGCCCGAAAAAGGCTGATTTTGGTAAATTTTCCCAACGTTGGGGGGGCTGCCGCCCCCTAGCCCCCTGGCTCCTACGCCTATGCAGCCCTGGTCAAACGAGCCAATATTTGAACCAACATTTAACCCAAAACATTTTTGGATACCATGTTTGATCGTTTTTAGTTGCAATCCATAAACTGTACATTCTATTGGAAAACAATTGTATTGTTCAAATTTAAAAAAATTGGACTTTCATTTCATATAACATTGAATATATTGTTGATAAAAAATTTTCAAACAATCGCAAAGGATTAAGTCCTTGTTATCAAGCTTGAAATTTGAAGATTTACACTGAACCCGATTCTCCCTATACCAGAGCTTTAAAATGAGTCTTGATTGCGGATAGTTTTTTACTGATTTCTAAGCCTAAAATAGAATAATTATGAGATTATTTTTGAGATTCAAGTTTCTACATAGTCCAGAAGTACCTTCCAAAAATCGAGAGAAAAAGATCTTGGATCTTGGCTAAAGACTAAATCATTAATTTTCAAAATAGGACATGGCAATAGTTTATTGTAAGTTCCAAAACATGAGTAGTTTTTGCAAACGATATGATGTCATTAGCATTACATTTACAACCATATCGGCCACCACTACAGCTCATTTCTGATGTCATTCTTTAAGTAGGAATGCCCTTCAGCAGAAGCCGTTTTTCAATGGGCCTTCAAATAGAAACTTTGAATCAAATATACAATTTGGAATAAAACCATATTAGAATACAAACACACCATTAGCTTAAAAACCTATTTACAATAAATATACCGGGTGCGCCAAAAAAAACTATCCGCGTTTGAAAAATCGTAGTACCTAGAGTACTGGATGGATTTAAATGAATCAAAGTTTGGTTGATAGCAGAAAGACTGAAGTATTTTTGTGATTTTTTTCATATTTTTATGAGTACAGATAATACAGCTAAATTCGAATTTAAGAAAATTATGTGTTTGCAAAATGCGTGAAAAAGGGCCTAAAACACTTGATCAAATCTTACAGAAATTTCTCACACCGAACAATGCAAAATTGCAGTTTTTCACGGGTATCGGATGTCGTCTGCATTTGTATTGCCATGGGATGAAAATCTTTAGTATTTCTTTAAGAATTCATTTCCTATAACGCGGGAGAGAGATTAAATGCTCTTGCATCTTGTTCTATGCGGGAGATTTCATACGATTTGATCGAGTGTTTTAGGCCTGTTTTCAGCCATTCGCAACAAACAAATTTTCGTAAAGTTGAATTTATCTATGTTTTCTCTGCTGATAAAAACACGAGAAAAATCACAAAAATACTTCAGTCTTTCAGCTATCAGCCAAAATTCAATTCATTCAAATCCATCTAGTACTCTAGGTACTACGATTTTTCAAACGTGGATAGTTTTTTTTGGCGCACCCGGTA
>REGM01000208.1:282919-294413 GCA_004194415.1 Aurelia aurita | reverse complement strand
CCCACTTACCTTACAGAAATGTTTGCCAGGATGTCAGATACATGCAAGAGAGAATTACGTAATACCAAAACGGATTTGGCAGTTCCTCTTCGCAAATCGTCTTTCGGCCAAAAATGTTTCTCCTATAAGGGTGCAAAATTGTGGAACGATCTTTCTGTTGAAGTCAAATCGTCCAAAACTTATGAGATATTAAAACAAAGTATAGGCAATTCCAACGTCGAACGCTGATTCTCTCTTTCATGCTATAGTTAGCATCACTTTAATTTGTTTTATAGAAAATTTTGTAAATAAGATTATATAATTTTGTATGCTTTTCGTTTCCAGTAATTATTTATTGTATGTATTTGCACGGCCCACTGTAAATCAGTCCTTTGACTGACATGGCCACCGTGCCTAAAGAATTTAAAATCAAATCAAATCAAATCAAATCAAATCAAATCAAATCAAACATGCAACTGTGTTGCTTACAAGTTCTCCTTGAGCTAACTTACTTGCAGGATCAAAGTAAGAGTTAGCCAATTGCTTCAAAGAAAGGAAATAATAGACCAATACTTCCCAGGATTAGCTCCTTCATTGGACAGATCTACAATTTAATAAATTCGTACTAATCCTTCGTGAAATATATTCGAGTTTGCCAACAAATTGCACAAAAACGTGCTGGCATCCTATTTTCAGTGCCTTTTTGATGCCATAACTAATGAATGAGTAAATAATACATGTAAACATTCCTGCTGGCTTCGTGTGAAATAGGTTAGTTCTAGTGTTTAATGGTTATCATTATTAGTATGCTTGTAAGAGCCAGGCCCCCCGGAATAATAAGTTGGAGTTGAGACACGAGGCAGACAACTAAAACTTGCAGACTTGCACCATCCGTTGCTGTTTAAAAAAAAAAGATTTTATCAATAATCCGCCCTCCTGCAAAATCGGTCTTTGGAATTCACGATCCAATAGGATTATCCTATCTCACTCAACTTAGGGTTGGTCTCAGCAAATTAAACTTCCACAAATTCAAACATAATTTTAGGGATACTATCAACCCAATGTGCCCAACGAGCGATGGCATTGAGGATACGGAGCACTTTTTGTTGCTCTGCCCTTATTTTGCTGTTCAACGACGAGATCTTCTCGCTGAAATTGTTGAATTATTACGACCATTTGTCCAAATCACCAATCTTTCAAATGATGTTCTAACGCAACTTTTATTATATGGTGATCAAGACCTTTCTGATGACCTCAATAGAAATATACTTGAGTTGACTTTGTAGTTCATCCACAAAACTGGTCGGTTTAATTGAGTTCACTTGAAACCTAGTGTATACGTCACTCAACCACCAAGTACTTCTTCGCAAATTTCCCTTTTCGTAAATTTCCTTTTGTTGTAGTAGTAGTAGTAGTTAAGCGTAGTTTATGTAATTCTTACCTATTTCATGTATTGGCCAGGGGTAGACATAGTATTTTGCTCCCCATGGTATCGTATCTGTAGTATTGTAGCGTAGTTTGTATGTATTGTAATGAGTAAAATGTCTCGTAAATTTTTAATGGAATAAAAAAAAAAAAAGACAACTAAAATGGTGTATTCTATGTGTTCACCCTGCAGTACTCGATAGTTAGCCTAGTGGTTAGCGTGCTCACCTTCCATGAGGAAGGTTGTAAGTTTAAATCTTGGGCTGGCCGCCTTGGGAGGTAACACCACTCATCCTAAAAATATATATACGTTTCTCTCCTCTGAGTAACGCTGGAAGTCCTTTGGATGAGGTGCCAGAAATAGGGGTGGTCTGCTTGGCTTCGGCAAAGATATTAGCAGATGATATTTTAAGAAAAATATAAGACAATAGCAATTCAATTATTTATTTTGCAAAGAATCATCTCCATTACCACAGAGCTTATGTCAAAAAAACATTAAATTACAACTTTATCAATAAGACCGTGAGTCATTTTTAAACTTTGTTCGACAGAATTCTCCCGAGCATAAACTTTTCTGAATGAATTTTAGAAGAAGTTAGATTATCGAAAATTCTCTGAAATAAATGAGAAACAAAAGATAGGAAATTTGTTAATTTGAACATGAAAATATCGAGAAGTCTCTAGCTACATAAAGCTTGTCCACACGCTTGAGCTGCAAAAAACTAAAAAGTCTGCTTTTAGTTAGTGGAATTCTCCGAGCGGGCGGAATTTTACACAATTAAGTCGTTCAACCTTAAATTTCTATTCAATTGAAAAGCAAAATATTCTGTCGTAAAGGCTGGTTTCCAGTCAGTGGAATTTTCCGAGCGGGCGGAATTTTACACAATTAAAAGTCGTTCAACCTTAAATTTCTATTCAATTGAAAAGCGAAATATTCTGTCGTAAAGACTGATTTCCAGTCAGTGGAATTTTCCGAGCGGGCGGAATTTTACACAATTAAAAGTCGTTCAACCTTAAATTTCTATTCAATTGAAAAGCGACATATTCTGTCGTAAAGGCTGGTTTCCAGTCAGTGAAATTTTCCGGGCAGGTGGAATTTTACACAATGAAAGGTTGCTCAGGCGTAGCATTCTATTCAAATTCAGCGCGACATTTCTCTCGTAGACAATAGAATTTCCGGTCGCTCGGAAAATCCCACTGACTGGATGGAAATCAGCCTTAAATAAAAGAATTTCCGCCCGCAAGGAAAATTCCACTAACTAGAAATCACCCTCAAAGGGAATCTAAGCATATATAAGCCTTTGATAAAAATAACGGTGCAAAGACAATAGTCCGTGACACATGCCGAACCATATTTGGGTAGCTGATCTATGTCAACAGGAAATACTGATATCTGATTGGCTAGAATTTGACCGCAAGTGGCTTGAGCCACTTTTATATGCATACATTCCCTATAACTTTGTGAATATTCAGCTGATTTTTTGCGAGAGTGTAGGCAACATATATTTAAGACCATAAAATCAGGGTTATGTTTGTTATAATGGAGCCTGTTTATTTTGTTGTTACTTCTCTAATATTTAAACAGTCATCAATGAATTTTTATATCGAAGCTCTTTTTTGCCTTTTTGATCTCCTTTGTTTATATACAGAAGTTCATCGGCCTTGAACATCTCTTGTTTGAGCAAGAGTGCAGTTTAGCGGTTGGCATTCGAATGTTGTGTTGTTGTATATCATATGATAAGAGTTAGGGTTAGTTTCAGAAAAGCGTTTTTAGGGTTAGTTAGGGTTATTTAGAGTTAGCTAGGGTAAGTTAGGGTTAGTTAGGGTAAGTTAGGGTTAGGGGTTTTTTTAGTTTAATATTTGAAAAATAAATACGACATTTAGCGCCGCCCGCTAAACTGCACTCGTCCCCTTGTTTGCAATCGCTAATCGCTTTGCATTGGAATGTCGGTCAAAAGAAACTGATGCTATTGTTGCAAAAATCTGCCCTTGTTAACTATCATGATTTTACTGAAGAAAAAGGGCCAAGAAATGGAGAATATAGAAAGAGGAGCCTTTGTTTATTTATCATGAGTTTATGCATTGTTTTAACCATGCTTAACTTGGAGCAAGTACGATAGGTTTCTGAGCAAACATCTCATTAACTTGCCAGAACCTGTGCGCGAAAGCATCCATGGATTGTGCGGAGGAGCCAAATATCAACATTGGTATATATTATTATCATTATCATTATTTTTCGATGAAATATAAGATCCTGAATATATATCAGGAAATCTTCGAAATTAAAAAATTCATAAGTATCAACTACCAATTCGTGGACTTGAAAGATATCTGAGATATTTTCTCCTACTAGTTTAGTAGACTTATACATCGTCAGTATGCCTGAACTGATATACTGCTACAACTACGACTCATTATCTAACTGTAAGTCGAGACGACCACCTCATGGCCTAAGCTATTTCATCAAAAACACCGATACTAAACTGCTTCAAAATTCTATGTTCCAGGACTTGAACATGAAAAAACTAGTTAGTAGTACTTAGATGAATCTTTCCTTCTTGGTCTAAAAAGTTTAAAAACTTGAACTTTTCTGCAATAATCTTCCTGTTTAGAGGCAAATTAGATCCGGTAAATCTGCTCGAAGATGCGAGAGATAACGTTGTCGGCATTGTTATCATGACAACTTGATCAACCAATGAGAGCGAGTTATTTGAGTGTTATTCGCCCATATTTGGCTCTTTACTTGCTCTCGACTGCACATAATGCTCTCTGATTTGTGATACACAAAAGTGTCTCGGTTTGCCGCCTCAACGAACAGTTAGATCATAAGACTACTTGTTTAGTGCTGTCTACATAATTTCAATTTGAACTTTCAAGTAGCTGTCGTAGCATAATAAAGTAGCTTGAATGTTGATTCTCCAATCTGTTTTGAATGATTCAAATACACACTATTTAACACTCATCGAAGTTTTAGCAGCTTATTATGGCTTGACTTGTATAAAAAAGCGGAGATCCAGTGAGGAAAGTAAATACCTCTAACTAGTTAGATTACTACAGTGGGTTTTGTTAAACTTTCATTTCAACAGACCCGGTATGAAATTTCCAACGAAACACTAACAGGATTTTAAATGTGACTAAATTCATCAAAATTAGCAAGCTTTAACATGAAATCTATTTGATAAATTATGTTTTGCTTTATAAATCACATTGAACCAGCAGACTCGTTCATGTATGAATAAGCAGGAAATGATTTTAGAATTTCTATTGTAAGTATATTTAGCAGTCCCTGGCCACCTGCTTAAATTTAAGCAATCAGAATTTTCTTCTAATCCAAAACTTCGGTATAAAATAGAAGACTATTTTTTATGGATTTTTGTTGCTGGTTTTGTGTATGTTATATTTGTTCCCTTTTGTAACTATCCTTGAAGAATGAATAAAGGCAAAGGATAACGAAGTGCTCTAAAATTGCGAAGGATAAAAGCAGACTATTCTTTACTAAATATTTGTTGATTTTTGTTGCTGATTCACTATTATCTTCGAAGAATGCATGCTGGTAAAAGGATAGGGACTGCTCTAAAACTGCTATTGATGAAGAGCAGACTATTCTTTATTCAATTTTTTCTATTTTTCCCATTTTAGAATTATCTTCGCAGAACACATAGAACTACAAGATAGAAAGCTGCTCTACAATTCGCTTTCTATCAGGCCACTGAGCTATGTTTTCACGAAACCAAAAGACCAGTTCAATTGATAAGCTAAGTCTTGTCACAGTGATCTGCGTCTGTTAAGGAGATTTATTTATGCACAAGCACAAACGTAGAGTTGGGTGGCCGTATAAGAACAATGGATGACCATACAATCTGTCAAAAGCGCATGCTTGGGGTCATTTTTCACCCATTAATCTTTTAAGAATCACCCAACTTATGATTGGTTGAATAAGCTTGCCAGAATTCCAACAGCCTCTCGTAAGCCCCATTTGACAAAAGTCTGAGGTGAAGATTTTGGCCCATTCGACAAAATCAACCACAAAGATGCGTTCATTTATACTTCTTTTGGCATTAGGCCTTTTGGCTGCCACTTTTGTTGATGCTTCCAAGAAAGGTAAGATTTGTCAGTAAATTATTTTGCAATTTTATCAGTAAATATAATGTTTTAGGCTTTCAAGCTGTTATAAAATGTGAAGAGATAGTCAAGCTCGTTAACTAATCGGGTTGATACCTGTTTTTGCTAAAGAATAGAGAATCGAATAGAGAATTGGTACTTGATTGAAGTTGATCTTTTTGCTAATTTTAATACATTTTGTTAATTAACCAACAAATTGGGAAGGTTCTAGACATATCTTTGGATGAGTGAGTTCAATCAGTACGGTTGTAAGCAGACGTATTGTTCTGATCGAAAAATAGAAGAGCTAGAAAACGCTTGGCAGTACAAAAAGGAAACGAGTATGCTTTAAAAAGTTTTAAAAAAGCAATTTGCCACATACAGGTAGCAACAGACTCATTCTTGTAGCGGGATCTATCATTTTGTTAACTGAACGGCTTACTACTGAGAAAAATATAACTTGTTAAATACCAAGACAGAAGCAACTTTTGCCAGGCTATGCGTTTGAAAGAAACCTGGAGAAAGCTATTGTTTAAACATTTGTTGTGTAGATAAGATGCTCAAATTGACTTGCATTTTGTTATCGTCAATTCTTTTTAAATATCTATAGTTAAAATTTAATTCAGCTAAACACGGGAAACCTTTACTCGACATTCGCAAGGCTTTANACTGAACGGCTTACTACTGAGAAAAATATAACTTGTTAAATACCAAGACAGAGGCAACTTTTGCCAGGCTATGCGTTTGAAAGAAACCTGGAGAAAGCTATTGTTTAAACATTTGTTGTGTAGATAAGATGCTCAAATAGACTTACATTTTGTTCAATACTTTTAAATTTCTATAGTTAAAAGTTAATTCGCAAGGCTTTACCCAAGCATATACGAAGCAAAATATATTTTTTTTTCATTCCAATATCAATCCTTTCCATGAAGCAAAATCCATCTCGCTCAAATTGGATTTGTCAGTATACTGAAATTGTCTACCTTCAAAAATTAGTTTCATTTTGGTTTAGCAGAAGTGTTACTCTGACGAGATAGACAATAAGTCAGTGGCTAATGATGGATGATACAGCGATTTTTTTGTATTCTGTTTTTTACTGGCTGACTAGTTTTAAGATTGAATGAGATGTAGAAATAACGGATGATATGGGCAACTGCAAAATATTCTTCAACAGTGAAAGGAAATCATTTACCTTGGATTTTCTTAGAAAATTCCTACTTTATCTCAACTAGCGTCAATCTTGCAATCTCCTGTATAGCAACTAAAAATATATTCCCCTATCATTAATATCTTAAAAGCTAGAGAAGAAGCTTTGCTAGATATATTGAAATGTATTTTTAAATCTAACAGTAGTCTAATACTCCAATGCGCCCTGACACAGACAAACAAGCTTCATTTGAGCCAAGTTAAACTTCAATCAATGAAATGCATTCGATTTGTTAGATTGATCAATTAGAACTAAAAATTTGATAAGCTGGTTTAGTTAAGCTGGTTTAAACATGAAAGTGTGAATGGTGTACAGGCTGTTCAAGGTTGGCTAAATCTGAAGCACACGTGTTCAAAACAGGTAATGGGCAGAGCTATAAACAAATCAGACTATTAGGTGCTTTGATCATTGCTCTTTGATTATAATTTTGAGGGTAAATACTTAGGATGAATGATCAATCATAAAATGATTTAGTGTAAAATTTCAGTGTAGCAAAGAAGTTTAAACCCATAAAAATATTCGTAAGTCTAAAAAACAAATGCCTGTATTCCAGAAGCAGTTTAAGGGCCAAGACACTAAACAAATGAACTTGCGACCTTGATAATTTACTGATTCAAAAATTATTTAAGTTTGTTTCTTCTATATTTTGTATCTTCCACTTCAAATGTTGGTAGAAGTCTTTTTTCTGAAACAAGTAAAGGCCTTTTTCTCTTCATAGTGAACTTTTAATCTTGTCACTGGACTAGCTGTAATTTCAAATAATAGAACCCCATTGTCATTCTTTGTCCTCTAAAATCTTACTCCTGTGCTGTCAATATAGAGAACATTTTTACATTAGAGGAGGCCTTAATCTTCTATGACAATTTCATTTCATTGCATTTCAATCATTTAGGGAGGGTCACCCTTCAGCAAAGGCTGGTTTTCAAGGGGCCCTCCATCTATAAATACAATGCTACAAAGCTACAAGGATAGATATTTAAATACTTAATCAGAAAAAGAAATTAAATATGTCGTTATTAAATCAAACGAAATAAACCCAACAAGTACAGTATATACAATATATACAGTACATAAAGGTATTAGGCAAGGAGATTTCTAAGACAACCCAAGGAAGCCAAAGAATTACAGAAAATATGAAATGGTCAAACAAAAGAACATTGCAGGAATGTTATAAATTCAGAATATGAGAACAATCAGAAAGTAGTTTTTGCGAGACATGAAAAAAGAACTTGTATCCATTATTTTGGTTTTGATAAGGCCTTTATTCTAATTTGTTGAATAAAAAACACAAAGTCAGACAGCAAACTGGTGGTTCATTAGAGATCAAAGAATAATTATGTTTGATGAACAATAAATTCTTAGTCTGCAGTGTATCAAACTGGTTGCTTAGACTGATTATCTGAGTCCCTTGTGTCCATAAGCGTACGGGAAGAAAAAATCTAGGGGGGCTGCCTGATGAAAAGTCTATTGTTTACGAAATTTTTTGCCCGACTTACGGCGGATTATTGCCCGAAATAAGCAGATTTTTCTAAATTTTTTGAATGTTGGGGGGGGGGGGCTGCCGCCCCCCCCAGCACCCCCGTCTCGTACGCTTATGCTTGTGTCCCTGTGATCTTCAACTTGATGATATCGATTCATAGACTTACACATCGTCGAAGTTTTGCTCCCTTCCTGAACTGACATACCACTACAATTTCATGTTTTGTTTTTGCATCTCCTCTAGCATATCCTAGCTTTATCCTATAGCTGTAAATCTAACTTCATGGAAATCTCAACTTCTTGCAAGTCTTCGAACTTCATTTTTAGCAAATTTTTGCAAATCATGCTCATGCTCAAGGTTGAGAAAGCTCGCTTCGCGTGAATAGTTTCGTTCAGTGGAAATAAAAAAATCCACAGCCAATAACCCTTAGCATATATGCTCATTAGTGAGACAATTAGCTAAGTAACATACAGATACAGATATATCTTGTGTCTTTGTGAGCTGATTGCCACCAGCACAATTAGTCGATTCCGTTAACAGAGACCTGTGATATAACTCTGGAAAACTGACCCTATTTAGGCCCTCGCACAAAAGACATTATGGTGGAAATCAGCTCACAGTATTCCTCGAATTACAATGTGAATCAAGTTTCAATCGACCTTGAGAACCTTGCACTACTTACGTATGCTACGTTTTCAAAATTACTTGTGTGCCGCATGGGTTTTTGGCTGTATTTCGTTTTTGTGAGATAATTTCTGAGCATGGGCCTAACCAGGATCATCTTTTCCACTGTACTATTATGATTCCCTGTTGAGCAATGTTTACCGCAGTGATACAAATGACTTAGGTAATCAGTCTACTGGTTGCACTGCACAATCGGCAGAGATCATATTTAAAAGTTCTCTAGGAGCTAGTCTAAAAATTATCCGGTGCTAAAGTTTGTACCAAACCCCGGAGAGTACATAAGATGTTGAGGGTACACGTATGTGCCGCCCATATCGGTGGATTTTTGGCCCAAAAATTCTCTAAACAAGGGTCAATTTTTGGCCGATTTTCCTTAAACATGGATCATTTTGACTTAAATCGGCAAATATTTGTTAAAATGGGTAGTTTTCCGCCAAAATTCATCATAAAAATGGGTACGAAGGCAAATTTAGGCAATTAGAAGTGAGAAGCTTTCTGAAAACCAGGCGGCAGATCCCCATCCATCCACTAGTCGTGTACCCCCCCCCCCCCTTCGGTGTACCAATATAACATCATACGATGGGGAAAGTCATTTCAGTAATGATAAGCTTATCATTGCAGCGCAGAACTAAGATATACAATGTCCTTATTTTTAACTAGATTGCAGAGAAATGTAATTTTCAATGTCTTTATACAACTATGGTGCGACGTTCAATAATCCAAGGAAAAAGACAATTGCTTTCGTTATTTACAGACAAACTTCCATTGGTTTGATGTGGGTTTGATAGCAATAATAGCTGTCTTTAGAAATTAATCTGTAATCACGGGAAGTCTATAAAACATGGAGCCTCTAATTGAAACATCATTTAAGGTTCCAAGAAGATTAAGTTGCAGAACACCGTTTCATAATCACGTTTGTTATGAAAAATCTTCAAAGTTAAAAGGTCCTTTTTCTTCGAATTCTTGATTTCTCAAAACTCTACTTCATTCAACAGCACAAAAGAAAGAAGAGACCCAAGATGAAGCCAAACCTGCAGAACAAGAGAACGCGCAACAAGATGAACAAGAAAAGGATACTGAGGCAGAGGCCACTGCTAATGCTGAAGAAGAAGACAAGAAGGAACAGGTAAGATTAATACGGGGCATACAAGAGAGGAAGCCTCACTACATTGTGGTCAAAAATATTCTGAAGTTGGAAAAATCACTAAAAATCAATTTGCAACGAATATAATTCTTGTGCAAGGGAGAGTGCTCTTAAGAAAAAACTTCACTTTTATTATCAACTAAATAACTTAATTTGGATTAGTTAGCTGTTTCATTCATATTAATTTGTAATTATATGATAACGGCCGCAGGGTTGATATGTATTTCCAACATGTTTTGAGTCTTCGATATTGGCCTCTTCTGCCTTAACTACATACTACAAATGCATCTTGAAATGAAATATCGACACTCCTAACGTTATCGTATTGTAATATTTTGCATTCGTTGTATCTTTATGAGAGCATATATTTAAAAAAACTTCATTTTGTAGTTAAAATTCGAATTTACGAATATATTGTAATCAAGATATAACAAGTGATTTTGGAGGTTGTAAATATTTGGGCGGATTTCGTTGACATTTTGCGCTTTGTTTGGTTTTCTCGATCCCACTATTTCAGTCAATTCATTTCAGCCCTGGTAAACCGGTACTTCTATAGAAATTTAATCATCTGTTGATGTGGAAAATGTACTTAATTATTTCTCGTATTATTCAATCATTCAGGAAACCCCAGCCGCTGCTCCTGAGCAACAACAGGCTGCACAGCAAGAGCAAAAAGAACAACCAGCTGCTGAAAAACCAGCAGAAACTGAACAAAAGGCTGAAGTAGCAGAGGAAGACGAGGCCAAAGAGAATCAGGACGAGGCCAAAGAAGAAGGAGAACAAGAACAGGTGCAACAGGAACAAGCAAAGAAGGAGGAACAACCTGCCATTAAGCCAGAAGCAGAAGAGCAGAACGAAGAGGACAGTGATGACGAGGAGGAACGAGAAGAGAAAGTGAAGAAAGTTGACGACAAGAAGAAAGAATGTAAGATGATTTTTTTTAAATTTCATTTTTAATATATTCTCTATAAAACTGTTTACACTCAATAAAGAAGAATCGCCTCATTTTAACTGGATTTCAAAAATATCATTGAAATTCACTGTGTTTATACGCAGGGCATTACCATCAACCAGTGATATCTCAAAATTTAAGTTTACTATCGATTGATTGAATGTGCCACATGCCAAATTTATTGTAGCAAGGCTTTAGCTGACTGGTTTGAGTAAATCTGTTCGAATATTTTTGGGACATCCGGTAGATGGCAAATGATTCAAAATTTTAGCCGAGTGGAGTGTGAAAGTGCACAACCCCTTGTAGAATTGCCTCGGTCCCTATACTTGGGTATTGTCCACGTATGTTAGCTACTACAAATGCTTGATGAAAATAACTTGATACAAATACTTCCCCCAAAATTCATAATCCGCTTATTTTCAAATCTCGTACGCTTTTCAAAGGTGTAATACATCCCAAGGTTCAATGTAGTGTTTAATTTTTCCACGTAATGGCTACGAAGGGGGGGGGGGGGGGGGGGGG
>REGM01000208.1:269394-282886 GCA_004194415.1 Aurelia aurita | reverse complement strand
AACATAACCCCATAACCAGGGCGTTATCTTGAAAACATACCCCATAAAACATACCCCATAAAATTCTTTACTAAGGGAATATCCCTGCCCAGTCTACAGAGCATGGCATGTGCATACACAAGATTTTTTCAAAGGAAGGTTTGACCAAATGCACACCAAAATCGAGGGCTGCACACACATATTTCTTGAAACCATTAACTTTTAGGGCACACTATCACAAAATAACCAATAACCCGGGCGAAACTTCACAGAACATGACCCATAAACCGGGAAAAATATCGCAAACTAACCTATAACCCGGGCAGGCACATGTTTACCAAACTCCCCATAGGAGTTACCCCCCCCCCTCCTCAAATGGCCATGAAGTAGTTATAGTCTAGGATTCCCTATGGTATCATCATTGTAGTGTTGTAAAGTAGTTGATAGTTATCGAAACAAGAAATAAGTTTTGTAAATTTTTTAATGGAATAGTAAAAAAGTTCTACATACATGATGTATATCTTATATTTATATTTGTTTGTTCTTTACAGTCAAGTGCAACTTGAAATTCAGCAAAGTTGGATGCTTCAAGGACAAGAATAAGAAGCAAAGACCTCTTTCAAGCTACGTTATGAAGGATGTTAAAATGTCAAGCTTCCAAAAGAAGAGTCTCACAGGAAAATCAGACGGCTTTAACGCTGCCCTCCCTGACTTCACTTGCAGATGTGCCAACGAAGCAATCGGACGTGGAAATGCTGTTTTTGGAATCCAAAACATGGGTACGTTCCATACCATGAAATTTCTTAATATACATTTTTAGCCTTCAAAGAATATTTCAAAATGCTTTATTAATTTTTTCATTTGGACATATATAAAGTCAAAATTTGTTCGTTGAAATTTATTGTATTGAATATGGGAATCTCTTTCACCTAGTATGTATCAAATAATGCTATGTAGTATCAGTCAGTGGAAAAACAGTCTCTATGTATGTGTGCGTGTTTTGAGAAATGATATCTACTTGGTTTACATTTGAGCAAAGATTTTTCGGAAATATTTTAATGTGAAAAGAACAGTTGGAAAGAATATTTCACAACAATTGCTATGTTTTCTTAAAGATGTATTTGTTTGATAAGCACCTGCTTGGCATTGGTGTGTAGAAGTTGTGATTGTTTATCTGCTGCTCAGACTGGAAATTTGGATGCTTTTTATTATACGGGAATATTGACAGTATTCATTTCATTTGCTTAGCTGAATGCTGGACTGGACCAGATGATGCAAAATACGATAAAGATGGCCCATCTGAGGACTGTGTTGGATTTGACATGAACAAATGTCTCAAACAAGATGAGCTTTGCGCAGGAAAGGGAGGAACCAACTTTGTCTACTACATTGATGTACCAGAACACACCAAATCTATAGAAGAAGCAAAGAAGGAAATGGAAGAGCTGAAAAAGAAGGAAGCCGCGAGAAAGAAGAAGGCAGAGGAAGCCAAGAAGAAGAAGGCCGCAAAGAAGCTCGAGAAGAGTAAGTTATCTCACAACTGATCAATTCTTCATATTCTCAATTCTCTCACTATGGGTTATAGCTGCAAGTTATTTGCCTCGTGCTCTTAAGGCCTGGCCAAACGACTTATCAAAGTTAGGTGAACACAGTTCTTTATACTTTTAAAGACACTGTGCTCCTCATGATCCTTTGCACGTGCTTGAACCATCAAAACATCTTATTGGCCGCAAACAACGCAGCTTGAACACACTATAATGGAAACATAGATGCTACAAGGCACACAGCTTTCCAAAATTTGAACTATATCATCAGGAATGTCTTTTGTTTGAATCTCACAATGATAACAAATCAATTTTATATACAGTATGAGTTTCATTATGTGACAGCAAAGGATCGTATGGAGAGCACAGGCTCTTTGCTGAAATGTTCAATAGGCAGCCATGTTTAATTATGTTGAGTGATGTTGACCACTGTACAGCGCCCAGAGGGGGGCACTTTACCAGATTTGGTTGGGACATGCCACCCAGGCTTCAAAAATATACCTGTTCCTTATACCAAGTGTTTTCAAAAATGGAATGCCTTCTTTGTTCTTTGTACAAAAATTAAAAAAATGGATGCCGTTCTTTGTACCAAAATCGTCAAAATCAATACCAAGCTCGAGAAAACGATAGTGTTCCTTATACCAAAATCGTCAAAACGACACCCCTTCCCAATGACACGTCCCCAGTACCCAAAATATAAATAGTGCCTCCTCCCCCGGTACAGCGAAGCTTGATTCAGGTCAAATTGTTTAGTGAACAGCCAAGGTATTGTTGGGCGATGTTCAATCGTTTAGCCAAGCGACTGAACGATTTTCGGTGATCTCAGCAAGGATGTTAACTCCATAATAAGTCGTTCACATTTCAAGCATCAACTAAATATTCAGCAAAATGCACAGTGAAAAGTTCAACCGTTTGATCACCTGCTATCCAGCATTGCTGAGCATCACTCAACATTGTTCAGTGATATGTTCAGTGCAAAGTTCAGTCATTAGGCCAGGGCTTTATTCTGGTTGGTGACTGGAGATATGTCTCTCAAATATTCGTTCAAGTTAAACAAAACTAGTTCATGAAATGACGAAACATGTTATTTTAAAGGAAACATTTTGTTTTCAAATATGATCAAATATATTAGAAATTAAATCGAGGAATCAAAGCATTGCTCTAAACTTGATTAGGGGGAGGATAGCTCAAGCGTTCGGTCCAGAATGACGACACGCAGACTTTGAAGCTAAATTGTCTCAAACATATTTTTGTCTCGAGTTTTAGGGACCCAAATTTTGCGGCTTTGTCCATCATTTGTGAATCGATAACTCAGGCCATCTAGCATCGAAGCGATACTCCAAAATGAGATTATTTCACCTTAAGCTGAACTCAAACTTGAGTTGATTTTGTAGTGAGATGCGACACGCGGCAAAGTTGGATCAATCCACTTTTGTGGCATTGCCGGGCTTTATTGTTATCTGGAATGTGACAAGACGACGCGTCAAATGTGAATTCAGCTTTAGAATAAGATAATTAATCTTAGTTGTAGCGACTTATATCAGTATAAACGGAAGAGCCAAACTACCATTATTGTAATAAGTCAAATCGTGTTTCTTTCATTACATGTTCACATTTTTTAGTGATTTAATGAGACATTCAAGCATTGCCAGTCAATTACGACCTTGTTATTTCCATTTCAGAAGGCAAGAAGCAAAAGAAGCACGGCAAGAAGCACGGCAAGAAGCACGCTTAGATCAAATTTATATTGTTGTTGTGAACAAAAAGTCCTCGACTTCAATGCATAGATATGATTGACACTCAAAATAACCAATAACAGTCTCAAAGAGATAACACTTATGCATCTGTCATTCATGATAACCTTCTAAATATGCTGTAGATAGAATAACTGAAATTTACTGAAATTAATGACACTCATTCCTAATAAAATTCAGTGTTTTATTCTAATCTACTGAAAATTTTGTAGTGTTGGTATATGATGATAATTATGAAATTTCCTATTTTATTTATCACTTCTTCAACTAAAGACCAGTCCACAATGCACCACTTTAATCTTATTTCCCATGGGGGGTTAGTGTTTTTCGCCTCTCCAATCAAACTTTGATATATTGCGCCTAAACGACATAGGGTATGACAACCAGCTTGGGGTGCAAAGGTACAGCCCAAATGATGTCCGCGGTCAAATCTATTACAAAATGAAAAATTTAAAATACTCAAGGAATCAATCTTACAGATGCCAAGAATATGAAAAATTGCATACAGCCTCTATTTTTTGTATGCGGAACCCGAATCAAGAACCAAATATTTCATATCATGAAATTTTTAAAAATTCCTTAATAGATGATTACACTAAAGATGGCGGCAAGTTACTTTTCCGAAGATGAATTAGGTTCCAATAGACAATCACGGAAACGATGGTGTCGAGGGGCATTTGACCAAGATACATTGCTTTCAATGCTCGAATTCCTATAGAATCGCAGTTGATTCCATCATAGAATGCACTGCATCTTGATCAAATGGCTCCCGACGCCACCTTTTCCGTAATTGTCTATTACGAACCTTTAACGGATCTGTAGGGATTAGAATAGAGAACGCAATGCATATTTGTAAAAATTTCCCTGCCGTCATCCTTAACGTAATTGTCTATTGCGGCATTTCTTGAAAGCGGTATATGAGGGCAGGATTTGTAACAACAGTATCTGTTGCTTTTGATTGCAACACCATTGCAAAGCGATTAGAAATTGCAAGAAAAGAAACATCTACGTAACAAGGATATATTTTGTAACACAATAGCAACAGTTGCTTTGGATTGACACCGCAATTCAAAGCGATTAGCGATTGCAGACAAAAGAAATTATTTCGACCCTAATTCAAAACGAACTCAGCCGCAAAAGTTGCCCTGAAACCAGTCGGGCAAAATGTCGCCTTGTGCACGCGAAAGGTGGTTTTTAACGGAAGTCCTGAGTAAATATCGAAAGAAGAAGGATATATCTAAACATCTGACTCGGGCATTTTAGTTGTTTGGTTCAGAACCTGATTGGTAGGCGATTCAATTCTCGTATTTTGTTGGTGTATCTAAAACACTTATTACTCAGCTTCTGAGCCAAATAAAGAGAATGCCCGAGGCTGATGTTTAGATATATCCTTCTTCTTTTGATGTATGTCCATGTCATCTCTTACAAACCATTTTTGGAATGCTGGAACGTTTCACAACGAGCAAGCTAGCTGCCTTTGCTGGGTTTCACAGCAACTTTTGCGGCTTTGTTTGTTTTTAATTACTGGTCGAGAAAATTTCTTTTGTCTTCAATCGCTAATCGCTTTGAATTGCGGTGTCAATCCAAAGCAACTGTTGCTATTGTGTTACAAAATCTGTCCTTGTTCATCTACGGCCGATTATTCATGCCGAAAGTGTGAAAATAAATCAATCTGGATAGGATGCCTAGAAACATAGGCTGCTAACTCACTCGTTGCACGGGAAGAATGGCAATTGAGAAATGTTTAGCATGCATTGAGAGTAGAAAGACAAATCTAAGTAGTTGCCGCGATAATTTTATACAAATTAACCTAGTAGATATATTTATATCTATATATCTACTATATCTCTGAATTATATACATATAAAATTCTGGTGGCAGATAATAAAATATCCTTCTACTGTCAATATGTACGTACGTTTTGTCCTGATAGACCCTTTATGTGTAACAGCTAATGGACTAGCGAGACTAGCAGGGGCTAAAGCCTCCCCAAATTATAAAAATATTAGTCACTGCATCAAAAATACAAGCATCACTGCATCAAATGCAGTCACTACATCAAAAATCGGCAGACGCTAATCAAATGCACATGAATTGAAGATGAGTCCGACCATAGGCTGTGGGAGACGTTTGGATTGCTTTTTGCAAAATGTTGTGGTCATAGGTTGCGGTTATTACGATTAAATTAGCCGCGAAAGTCGATTGGCAGATTAGCGTCTGCCGGGTCAACCGTCAAGTGGCCACAAAATAACAAGAAGCCTCTTTGAAAACATCGCGAATAATTTAATCTTCATAACCGCAACCTATGACCACAAAATTTGTCAAAAAGCAATCCAAACGTCTCCTACCGCCCATGGTCTGACAAAGGAAGTGCTTGTCTAATGATAATGAAGCAGCATTCTAGCTTTAAACAAATCCCTATGGACTAAAAAAATTGACATGAATGTAAAGATTGCTTTTTTAAACAAAATCAAAAGATCAATAATCTAACACCAGACAAAACTTTACTCCATACAAGCTTTACTTGGAGTCATTCACCTGAGTGGATAATTATTGGAAATTTTGACAAAATATCATGACAATTTTCTTTTCAAATTTTACAGATTGCTAAATTATTTTGTTTAGAGAATGTGACAAGTTGTCTGGGAAAATCCGTGCTGGGAAAATTTGACTAAGCCTCGCCCTCATATCTGCAATATTCACGGAGTTATGAAGGGAGCACTTTGTGCCATTAAGGATAACCCGAAAATTCAATATAGCTATGTCTATTCCCTTTAATATCAATGATGAATCAACTCTCAAATTTCCTATGTACTGGGTACGCCAAAAAGAACTTCCCACCTTTGAAGATTCGTTATACCGAGAATGCTGTATAAATTTGAATGAATCAAGCTTTGATTGATAGCAGAAACGCTGAAGTATTTTTGTAATATTTTATTATTTCTTGAGCATTGAAAGTATAGGTAAAATAAACTTTATTAAAATTCAGTTACCACGAAATGCGTGAAAAAGGCCTAAATCGCTAGATTAGATCATTAGAATCTCCTCACTTAAAGCAATCTATTTCAATCCCCTCAAGGATTAAAAAGTGAAGTGATCTTAAAAAGTGCAGTGATATTTACAAAGGTAGCGTTACTGCTTTTAAAGATTCGTTTCTTAGCTCTTGAGTTTTTCGTAAACTAAATTTAACCTACCGGGTGTCCCAAAAAAGTACTCCTGTTTAAAAAATCACCAANCCCAAGGAGGGGATCAGACAAAAGCCAAGCAAAATTAGGCCTTGGTTTTTAACACCCTTTGTATCTTGATTCCAATGAGTATCTTACTTTCTTACTTTAATAAAGATTATCCAAAATTGCGGAGGGTGGGTGGGAGATTTTAGCGAAGAGCTTTCTTTCAGACGTCAGTCTGCTAGGGCATCAGCTTGCGAATGCGAATAACAATCGACTAGGCCCTTTACTGTTACCCTATACTTTACGCTTCCTTTAGCCACAAGGGGCAACTACACCCCGTGAAACGCTGATTAACAATTAAGCCGATCAAAGAAGCTTGAACTTAGAACCCCTTGGGGATGCGACACGCGCACCAAATAATATTCCCGATCTAAAAGTACCTGCACAAAAGGCATTCCAACAGCATGGGTCATTGATCACCCTTATTGGAATGCCCACTTTTCTCCCGTATTAAAATTGATTGTAATTGCATTAAATCAACCCTTATCAAACCTATCACAACATTGTCTTTTTGATCTGTTTTTTGAATGATCCAAATATATTTTAAGACGTTAAAATATTTGTTTCCTTTACTTAAAAGGTATAAAATCACATGTTGAAAAACCTTATTCTGAGCTATAATTTTTAAGCAGCATTGTATATCTTGCCTAAGAGCCAAAGTTTTGAAATTTTTCTTTATATCTCAAGTCTCCAATGATAGTTCCCGTTTCTTTACGACGATTACGACCAAACCTAGAAGCTTAATATACAAAAGAACTTAATCTGGTAATTATCTGTCCTTTTTCAGCATGCTTCAAAACCGGACAGCCATAAAAGGGGCTAAATTCGCTGACTTTAAGCCAATGACAAGATCAGCTATATCTGGAAAAATAATGTGGTCTTTGATCTACTTGCCAAGATAAGAAATTTGAAAATCATCCATGTAATCAAATTTTGGGGATTTTTCAAGCAGGAGTACTTTTTTGGGACACCCGGTATTTACAATGCTCAGGAAAATAGAGCAAAAATCACAAAAAAATACTGCAGCCTTTCGGGTACCAACCGAACTTTGATTCATTCCAATTTATAATCAAGAATTCTCCCTGTAACGAATTTCCAAACGTGTGTAGTTATTTTTGGCTCACCCCGTATATACCAGAAAGATAAAACTAGGCTACATTTCGAATCGTGAAATAACTTTACACACAATTTCAGCAACCCAATATGACCTAAAAATGACAGCGTTGTGGACAATGAATACTTTTCGCTGCATACTTCTCTTACAATCTGCAGAGAAATAGTCTATTTAACCACGTACAAGAAATTTTGCTTTCATATGTTTATCGAATCTTTCCAATGAGGAATTAGTTTTAATAATCTCGTATGGTGATTATGGTGATGTAAGGTTACCTTTTGAATCAAGTAAAAAATTCCTTGAAGAAACACTAGAATTCATCGAATCATCAAAGAGATTTTCGAAAAATCATTTCTGCAAAATATTTTCATAAATATTTTATAAAGTGTGTATTAAAATTATGTTCTTTTAGCTATGTCCATATCAGAATTTTCAGTGAGTACCATGTTACATGTCTCGTTCAATTCCTACCCTGACCATCCCCTTGGAACATTTGCTCAAAAACTTTTCCCCGTCGACCGGATTTTAACAGTAATTTTTCCCAGCCCCTGGGCATTTGACAACATTGTTACCTTTCATTGGGAATAAAACGAGTATAGTAATAACTGCTCTTCCCTAGGAAATACGGAAACGTGACAGCAATGTTTACAACACCAGGCTCTTTCCTTTGTAGCCAGGTCTTGATTCTTAATTCATATAGTGCCATAAAGTTGTCGCATGCGCACTCTAACAATCATTAAGAAATTAATCAGTGCAGTCGGTAATTAGTGAAACAAGCCTGAATTATGGTATCTAGGAATCACAGAAGCGTGACAGCATTCTTTACGACACCAGGGTCTTTCTTTTGTAGTTCAATCTAGATTTTTTAACTCATATAGTGTTCTAAAATCATCGCATGCGCGCTCAAATTATCATTGAGAAATCAGACATTATTTGGATATAGAATTAATCAGTGCAGTCAGTAATTAGTTAAATACGCCTGAATAATAGTATCACTTGCTTAAGGTCAGATAGAACAGGTATTAGTTAGCGAGTTACTGGTGCACGAATGGGCTTATGAGCAAAACAAGATAGGCTTTCAAGATTCAAGCACAGGAAATGATTTTTCATTGGTTCGTATAGAGACCACTGCCCAATGAAACAACAGGATCTTGTTCGTATGAATACTTTTGACCAATGAAAGAACACTTTCTGGTTTGTATGCAGCCAACTGGCCAATGAAAAAGCAGGATCACTCTTGCGAGGCTAATTTCCGCTTAATATGATAGACAGAACTAATTAGATAATGAAGCTCTATGGGATATCTCAAGCGCGGTCAATGCACACAATGCATTTGTTTTGCTTTTTGTAATTGATTATACATTGTTTGAGATCGCAAGACAGGAGACGCACAAGAAATTGATCTGCAAGTTGATGAAACAAACAATCGAAAAATTACGACACAAAAAACAAGACAGAGAATAATGGCCTTTGTTTTGATTTTGCTGGCTGTCTGTGGGCACTTTCTTACAGCACAAGGTAGGACAGTTATATAATTGCAACGAAGATCCCTGCTGATCCTTATCCAAGTTGTTTGATTTTTGTCTGGCACGAAATATTTTGGCATTTTTTATTTTCCTGGGCCTAGATTGTTGTCAGTTGAGTAAAAGCTATGGTAATGCCAACAAGTGAGATCAAGCAAATTGTTACCACATTAATCGATCAGTATTGGTTTTTCTCATGAAGAGGAGTGTCGATCCTAATTGTGTCTACATTTCTTGTGGAAGTTAGACCCCTACTAAGGAAAGTTATCTTCTCATAAGAATTTAACTATCATAGTAGAGATTCAACATCACTTCTGCCCGGTGAAAAGAGACATATAGTAGTCTTTTTGTTGTTGTTAGTCGATCAAAGATTTTCACTATGAAATAGAATTTNTTAATACTTGGTCGAAAAAACATCCAATATGCAGCCAAAGAATTTCCAAATAAATGAAAATGAAGCCCTTCAGATTTATCAATACTGCACTATTTTCCAACAAGGGGCCTTCAGTGCTGATCATATCCTCTCATCATCATAAGGGCTGACTGGGCAAATTGAGTGTTAGGCCCAATTATCCTTTGCCCCGGACACCCCAAGGAGGGGATCAGACAAAAGCCAAGCAAAATTAGGCCTTGGTTTTTAACACCCTTTGTATCTTGATTCCAATGAGTATCTTACTTTCTTACTTTAATAAAGATTATCCAAAATTGCGGAGGGTGGGTGGGAGATTTTAGCGAAGAGCTTTCTTTCAGACGTCAGTCTGCTAGGGCATCAGCTTGCGAATGCGAATAACAATCGACTAGGCCCTTTACTGTTACCCTATACTTTACGCTTCCTTTAGCCACAAGGGGCAACTACACCCCGTGAAACGCTGATTAACAATTAAGCCGATCAAAGAAGCTTGAACTTAGAACCCCTTGGGGATGCGACACGCGCACCAAATAATATTCCCGATCTAAAAGTACCTGCACAAAAGGCATTCCAACAGCATGGGTCATTGATCACCCTTATTGGAATGCCCACTTTTCTCCCGTATTAAAATTGATTGTAATTGCATTAAATCAACCCTTATCAAACCTATCACAACATTGTCTTTTTGATCTGTTTTTTGAATGATCCAAATATATTTTAAGACGTTAAAATATTTGTTTCCTTTACTTAAAAGGTATAAAATCACATGTTGAAAAACCTTATTCTGAGCTATAATTTTTAAGCAGCATTGTATATCTTGCCTAAGAGCCAAAGTTTTGAAATTTTTCTTTATATCTCAAGTCTCCAATGATAGTTCCCGTTTCTTTACGACGATTACGACCAAACCTAGAAGCTTAATATACAAAAGAACTTAATCTGGTAATTATCTGTCCTTTTTCAGCATGCTTCAAAACCGGACAGCCATAAAAGGGGCTAAATTCGCTGACTTTAAGCCAATGACAAGATCAGCTATATCTGGAAAAATAATGTGGTCTTTGATCTACTTGCCAAAATAAGAAATTTGAAAATCATCCATGTAATCAAATTTTGGGGATTTTTCAAGCAGGAGTACTTTTTTGGGACACCCGGTATTTACAATGCTCAGGAAAATAGAGCAAAAATCACAAAAAAATACTGCAGCCTTTCGGGTACCAACCGAACTTTGATTCATTCCAATTTATAATCAAGAATTCTCCCTGTAACGAATTTCCAAACGTGTGTAGTTATTTTTGGCTCACCCCGTATATACCAGAAAGATAAAACTAGGCTACATTTCGAATCGTGAAATAACTTTACACACAATTTCAGCAACCCAATATGACCTAAAAATGACAGCGTTGTGGACAATGAATACTTTTCGCTGCATACTTCTCTTACAATCTGCAGAGAAATAGTCTATTTAACCACGTACAAGAAATTTTGCTTTCATATGGTTTATCGAATCTTTCCAATGAGGAATTAGTTTTAATAATCTTGTATGGTGATTATGGTGATGTAAGGTTACCTTTTGAATCAAATAAAAATTCCTTGAGGAAACACTGGAATTCATCGAATCATCAAAGAGATTTTCGACAAATCATTTCTGCAAAATCTTTTCATAAATATTTTATAAACTGTGTATTAAAATTATGTTCTTTTAGCTATGTCCAGCATATCAGAATTTTTAGTGAGTACCATGTTACATGTCTCGTTCAATTCCTACCCTGACCATCCCCTTGGAACACCCCCGGTATTTGCTCACAAAACTTTTTCCCGTCGACCAGAATTTAACAGTAATTTTTACCCCAGCCCCTGGGCATTTGACAACATTGTGACCTTTCATTGGGAATAAAACGAGCTTGAAATATAGTAATAACAGCTCTTCCCTAGGAAATACGGAAACGTGACAGCAATGTTTACAACACCAGGCTCTTTCCTTTGTAGCCAGCTCTTAATTCTTAATTCATATGGTGCCCTAAAGTTATCGCATGCGCACTCTAACAATCATTAAGAAATCAGACATTATTTGGATAGGGAATTAATCAGTGCAGTCGGTAATTAGTGGAACAAGCCTGAATTATGGTATCTAGGAATCACAGAAGCGTGACAGAATTCTTTACGAAACCAGGGTCTTTCTTTTGTAATTCAATATAGATTTTTTAACTCATATAGTGTTCTAAAATCATCGCATGCGCGCTCAAATTATCATTGAGAAATCAGACATTATTTGGATATAGAATTAATCAGTGCTGTCAGTAATTAGTTAAATACGCCTGAATAATAGTATCACTTGCTTAAGGTCAGATAGAACAGGTATTAGTTAGCGAGTTACTGGTGCACCAATGGGCATATGAGCAAAACAAGATAAGCTTTCAAGATTCAAGCACAGGAAATGATTTTTCACTGGTTCGTATAGAGACCACTGGCCAATGAAACAACAGAATCTTGTTCGTATAAATACTTTTGACCAATGAAAGAACACTTTCTGGTTTGTATGCAGCCAACTGGCCAATGAAAAAGCAGGATCACTCTTGCGAGGCTAATTTCCGCTTAATATGATAGACAGAACTAATTAGATAATGAAGCTCTATGGGATATCTCAAGCGCGGTCAATGCACACAATGCATTTGTTTTGCTTTTTGTAATTGATTATACATTGTTTGAGATCGCAAGACAGGAGACGCACAAGAAATTGATCTGCAAGTTGATGAAACAAACAATCGAAAAATTACGACACAAAAAACAAGACAGAGAATAATGGCCTTTGTTTTGATTTTGCTGGCTGTCTGTGGGCACTTTCTTACAGCACAAGGTAGGACAGTTATATAATTGCAACGAAGATCCCTGCTGATCCTTATCCAAGTTGTTTGATTTTTGTCTGGCACGAAATATTTTGGCATTTTTTATTTTCCTGGGCCTAGACTGTTGTCAGTTGAGTAAAAGCTATGGTAATGCCAACAAGTGAGATCAAGCAAATTGTTACCACATTAATCGATCAGTATTGGTTTTTCTCATGAAGAGGAGTGTCGATCCTAATTGTGTCTACATTTCTTGTGGAAGTTAGACCCCTACTAAGGAAAGTTATCTTCTCATAAGAATTTAACTATCATAGTAGAGATTCAACATCACTTCTGCCCGGTGAAAAGAGACATATAGTAGTCTTTTTGTTGTTGTTAGTCGATCAAAGATTTTCACTATGAAATAGAATTTAAGGAAATCTTCTAGATTGAAGAAAAACTAACTTGTTATTTTCATCGGTCTTTTTTTTTTTTTTTTTATTCAATTAAAAGATTTACAATAACGAATTACCTAAAACACTACATTTAAACTACTTTACTACACTACAGGCACGATACCACAGGGAGCAAAATACAATGACTACCCCATGGCAACCACACAAAACATGCAACTGAAATTACAACTAAATAATACAACTACGAAAAACTACACATAAACGATTAACTACTGATAAATACTGGAGCCTGTTTTACATTGGATGTCAGGCCAGCATAGGCAATAATGCTGAGCAACAGAAACCCCGACCGAGAGAACAACAACGACAACAACCACCGCCGCCACTGCTCCCCCCGCAGAGTCCCTATCGATCCAGACACTGTGCCTATGCTGTGCATAAGGTTCGCAAATGTTATGGGTTTAAATTAGCTGAAATTATGTGTGGATGAATTTTCATTCACACTATATCTGCCTAACATCAAATGTAAAACAGACTTACAAACAAACGGGGAGAAAAATAAGGACTTAGTGGTTGTGTTGCGCATAACAAAGTTGGAGATTATCCAAGCCGACCAGTTCTGTGGATGAAATTTAGTGTCAGCTCTAGTATATTTTTATTAACGTAATTAGAAAAATCTTTATCACCATACAATAAATATTGTACCA
>REGM01000208.1:236975-267592 GCA_004194415.1 Aurelia aurita | reverse complement strand
CAAACAATGCAAAATTACAGTTTTTCACGGGTATCGGATGTCGTCTGCATTTGTATTGCCATGGGATTGAAAATCTTTTGTATTTCTTCAAGAATTCATTTCCTATAACGCGGGAGAGAGATTAAATGCTCTTGCATCTTGTTCTATGCGGGAGATTTCGTACGATTTGATCGAGTGTTTTAGGCCTGTTTACAGCCATTCGCAACAAACGAATTTTCGTAAAGTTGAATTTATCTATGTTTTCTCTGCTGATAAAAACACGAGAAAAATCACAAAAATACTTCAGTCTTTCAGCTATCAGCCAAAATTAAATTCATTCAAGTCCATCAAGTACTCTAGGTACTACGATTTTTCAAACGTGGATAGTTTTTTTTGGCGCACCCGGTATATTTTTCATTTCTGTATGAAAAGTTAAGTTTGATGAACTTTTAACATGCTTTCATTTTTATGACGTCTTTCAACATCATAATGATTATTATGCTCTAGCAACAACAACAACGGCGCTAATTGAATTATAATTTTAAATAATCATTGTTTATATGATGAATAACGTTTGTGCCAAGCTAGGTGGTCATATCTGATATAACAACTGAAATAAAGAGGGGGGGCGGAATCCGCCCCCCCACGCATTGAGTGTTTCAAAACACCCAGGTCAGACAGGGTTAAACTATAAGTTGAAGCCTATCCTATGCCAGCCACTGTGTACAAAAAGGGACAATTGAACTTACTGATCATTCACAGTAGCCACACAAACCAGGCGCAATTTTGTGTATAGAAAATATTTTCATCTGCAATGTATCTGCTGCTATTTGCATGCATTAGGGAGAGAAAGCATAGCTTTCTTAAACTTTAGTTTATGCCGCTGCTTCAAGTACTACTTTCAGGTGACCATTTATGATCTTTCTTGTAGCTGTTAGCGATCCTAAATGCGCAAAGCCAGTGGATTTGATTGTCGCAATTGACTCATCAGGCAGTGTTGGAAATATTTGGAACCACACAATCGATTTTGTGGAGTCTTTACTCGGTAACTTCAACATTGCCGATGATCAAGTCCGGGTTGGTTTGATTGAATTTAGCTTGGTTGCTAATGCCCTTGTGCCACTTGACAGTGGAAACAGTTATGGAAAATTGTATCAGATACTGGAACAAGTAAGGCACAGCCCACAAAATGGACAGACATATACCGATAGAGCATTGCTTCTTGCTGCAAAAAGCTTCAGAGTGACATCAAGGGTTTCTCCAGTACCAAGGGTAAGGAATTTTTCCACTACCGTACTGTATGCATGTCATTTTGCTAATAATATTATTACTAAGAACGAGCATCTAAAATTGCTAACTACGAAGCGCATTTTGATTCATTTTGAGCTTTCATCAACGCACAAATCTCAAATACATAAAGATTCCAATGCAAACTGCAGCAACACATCCAAAGAACGCTGCGTAGCTTTACAAGTCTTACGCAGCACTTCTTCGAAGGAGCTGTTCGTACACACGTGGATTTGTCGGTGGGCAATAATGGGTCATTAAGGGGTCTCGATTGACAACCGCCATCAAGTTGCTCTTATTTCTATCTACTGGTGACTCGACTGGTACTCCACGTATTCTTGGGTTGGAGCCTTCTTTTGAAACAAGAACGAATAACAGTTAGGCTTTAGAAGAGGAAGTAAGTAGAAAAATACTAGGGGAGTTACACCCACTTATTGTTTCGTTTAAGCAAATCAATATAGGGTCCTGATTTCTGATTTCTGCCCCTCCCAATTTGATTTGCTAGCACACATTTTGATTAACATCCTGCGGTTCAGAAACGTTCTTGTAAAGCAGTTCTTGTAAAGCAGTAGATCAGCTCAAGAACGTATACAAGTCCACAGCGTGCCATTTTAACCCAATTTCACATGGGGGGGGGGGGGGCGTTTTTCGTCCCCAAGCAAAATTTGTTACATTGCGCCCAAACGACACAAGGTATGACAACCAAACCTTAGTAGCTTTTAATGAAATTTAATTGCCAATTATAATTTTAATATTTCATTGTCCTAGATTTGATCACGTGACCACAATAGCACCATATTTGGAGAGTGGTTGACAAAAAAGAATTTGAAACGTCCATAGTTTTGTTGTTTCGTGATGGATTGACTTGAAACATGCATCATTCAATTGACCACAATGAGAGCTTTCATTTGATATATAAATGCTCTATATTTGCTGACATCAGCAAAATATAATATCTATAACATCACTTACATTTATGACGTCATTTTTCAGATAAATAAGCGTATCAATTAAAAATTTTGCAGCAAATTTGCTTTATCTTGCTGGTTTGATGCATTTTAAGTCAATATGGATTGGAAATAGGAATAATACTATGAAAAAATGGAAATGACAATCTATCCGACGAACAAGAGATAATTAAATGCTAATTATTCTAAAAATGGAGACTTGAAATTTCTTGAAAGTATATATTTTGAATCTAAATGGTGTTTTATATTATTTAAGACCATTTTGCATTAAAATCTGTAGAGTAAACAATTAAATAGAAGTTTTCTTGTGATGAAGCCATATATTTGCCAATTTTCCTTTGTTTTTTGGTCGCCTAGAAACGAATCACGTGACTAAGTAATTGCCATTGTTATATTTGAAAAGCTTACTGCCCAAATAACAATTGAGGTAAGTCTCATTGTTATATCCTTTGTAGTTTTAGAGAAAAAGAGGAGAGGGGGCGAAAAACGCCCATGCCAAAATATAAAAAAATTACCCATTTGAAATAGGGTTAATGATATAGTCGTAACAAAATCAGTCATCTAAAAGTGTTTAGTTGTCTTCATTCATGAATATTTTCATCTAAATTCTAATGTGAGAAATACCTTAGTTAGTTGAAGTGTGCATTTGTTGAATTGTAAGTACCAAATGCAGTCGGGACCAGATGATGTTATGTATTTTCCACTGCACTGCACTGTACAGGGTGTCCCCAAAAACATGTGCACCATTTTGAATGAATGCTATGGAGCAGCCTTGAATCCAATTTTCCCGTGTTTAAGATTTTACAATAGAAGAGATTTTAACTTAGAGTTTGAGACTTTGTTTATGTAAATCCGATTAGTAGTTGCTTATGGAGAAAGAAAGTCAAAATTACTGGTTGCCTCAAAACCAGAGGACTTTATATTCTCCATTATTGTCAATATGCGTCAGCCCCAGTAAGATGATGGAACTTAAATGTATTAAAATTTGTCATTTCCATATCATTTCCTGTACGATGTTTCAAACAGTGTATACATTTTTTCTGATCACCCGGTACATTGGATGAATAAAATACTGGGTGTGCCAAAAAGGTCTTTCCTCTTTGACAGCTAACTTATCTTCAAGTTTTTCCTTGAAGACCCATTGCAAACCAACTTACTTGTTTGTAAGCAAACCCTTTGTTTGAAGATTGGCGAGTTGCATCCAGTCATGCGTGCAGTCTGTTATCTTAAGAAATGGATAGGGCCACTAATATTTCTAAAAACAAGCCAGCCATTCTGTTGGTGTGAAATTGGTCTTTAAAAAAAACTGTAGCCATCAATGGTCTGAACGAAGTATAGATTTGAAAACAGACTTCACAGTTTGAGCTCTATATTTTTGGTTGCAGATCAACATGAATTGAAAATATTACTAAGTTTCACTGCACCGTTGCAATTTTAGGTTTTGCCAAAGAGGATAATGAGTCAATTTAATTTGTGCATGCAAGTTTCTTCAATTAGGTGCTCGGTGGCCTAGTGGTCATGCCTCCCGCCTTCTGTGCGAACGGTTTATTGGTTCGAGTCCTAGGCTTCGGTCTGAGGAATCACTATCATTTACTGTACAATTTCTGTACAACCCTCTCCTCGGAGAAGGGCCTAAGCGCTGGTGATAGCGTGCCAGGAAAGTAGAATGGATATATTAGCATGACTCGATGGCTCTCTTAATTTCAGGTGCTTGTAGTTATCACAGATGGTGAACTGACAAGTGGAAACTTCAATGAATTAGATGCACCAATACAAGATCTTACTGCACAAGGCATTGAAGTATTCGTTGTTTCTCAAGGAGAGGATCTTGTGCATGAAGGATTGAACAAAATAGCCAGTAAACCGTTGTATTCTCACATATTCACCATGACACCAACTGCATTGACTACACCTATGGCAACACAATCCTTGGCAAGTGATATTTGCGATAGTGGTGAGAAGCATTTTCGACAGTGTATATATTTCATGTCATATTTTCAATTACGGGGAGGGTAGCCCATCAGCAAAAGTGTTTATTTTCAAGGAGGCCATCCCATAAAATACAATAAAACTAAACTGAATTAAAATGTATAAGAGAAACCTAAATCTTCAATATGAAAAAATCGATACAAAAACGACAATGCCAAAAACCTATTTACAAGTTCTGAAAAAGAACGTATGTTGTAAGATGCGACTAACAATTAATGGGTTTGTACTTGTTATTTTTTATTAACTCGAATGCATGGAATAGATAACGTGAACACTTCAAAACAACAGCAAGGTTGCCTAGCAAAGAAAGAGTTCCAAGGTAGAAGAATTCTGAGTATTATTTTAAAAACGATATTTGACATTTTTCAATAGCGGGGATGGCTCAGTGGTAGTGCGATGGACTATCAATCTGAAGGTTGGTGGTGCGAATCCCTGCCCTGTCAAACCTGCTACTTAGAGTGCGAAGAGTCGCCAACTCTCCGTAATTCCAGTCTAAAGGAATCATGAGATGTGGTCACATCGAGAAAAAGGACCAGGACATAGCTTTGATAAGCTTAGCTTCTCCTTGTCCTAAAACTACCTTCGGATCCTAGTTAGAAATAAATGACTAACTAATTATGACTACCCAATGGCCATTATATGAAAACCATTAAAGTACAAAATAACTACACTTAAATACTAAAAAGGATTGAAATTAATTAATAGTGCACCAGAGTCTGTTTGTCTAACATTAGATGTCAGGTCAGGGTTACAATAACTCAAAATAATTTCACGAGCAAAATTCTTTTGTTCTTTTATCATGAATAATGCGCCTGACATCTAACGCGAAACAGAATTTACAAATGAAAATAAATTTCATGATCAGGGACTTGGTGGTTGCTTGACATTTAGTAGAGGCCTCATCAAAATCTTCCATACAGAAAGTTATTCAGAAATTTCCTAATTTTTTGGGCTACTTTTTAAAGCAACCTGCATATGGACGGATTAAATGATCATCTCGAGTAATACTCCAACAAGTATTTGTCCATTTGTTTCTATGCTGGATTAGAAAAATAAGTCAAGAATAACCAACGTTGACATATTCGATCAGATCTGATGTTAGAGACTTCTAGACTTCTCATTCTCACTTTACTTCTTTGAAGGAGATTGTCTCTTTGTCAGCCTAAAATCAAAGTCTGCGAAAAAAAACTAGTATTCTGCTAAATAATAAAAAAAATTAAAAATTCACTCTCATTGGAGGAATGTTTATTCTCCTGCAATAGAAACGAATTCATATAAAGACGTTAGTTGGACTCATGTTAGCAAAAATACCGACCATTCTCATTCACCCACCTCTTATTAAGTTACGGAAGGTAGAGACTTACCGCTACCCTTCTCCCAGGGGGGGGGTACTCGTATATATTTAGGATAGGGGTGCTCAGGCTGGGGTACAAACCACCAACCCAAAAAAATAATATTTCTTTCCTACACACCCAAAAAAGTAACAAATCGTTTGTAAATCATGCTGTTCTATATTTTTTAAACTGTTCTCATATTTGAGACCCACAAAAATAATCCAGAATTTCATGAACCCAAAAAAATAACTGTACAATTGATTGACACAAACAAATAACTTTTGTCCAAATTTTAGACCCAAAAAAGTAACCTGAGCATCTCTATCCTAAATATATACGAGTACCCCCCATGGGACCCTTCTTTCCTTGTTTCGCTAGGCCGCCTTCCCACCAAATTGTTCAAGTGGCATGTGTCAATCCACCACATTGTTTCTGATTTTCTAAAAACTGTCCGAAAATGTTTGTTCGAAGTTTTTATTGGAAATTTCTCTGTCCAACATTTGGATATTCACGTCCTGAGGAATAACGCAACAGCACGGGCATAGGGGAACATAAATTCTGGGGTGGCTGCCCGACAAAATTTCTATTGTTTACCAAATTGTTTTCCCGACTTAGGGTGGATTTTTGCACGAAAAAGGCTGATTTTGGTAAATTTTTCCAACGTTGGGGGGCTACCGCCCCCAGCCCCCTGTCTCCTGTGCCTATGCGCAACAGTTACCATCTTTGCATGAAAACACTAAAGTCTGTCTCAAATTAGATGTTGGACTCAATACATGTCGTAGTTTCGCTCTTTGACTGAACTGATAACGCTACAACTACGACTCATTTCCCTACCCTTCCAGAAACGGATATAGCCTTTTACTGATTCAGCATGGCCCAAATCACATGCTATTTTTTGCTCAAAAACCACCTTGTCTAAAATTCCCGGGGGGGCCACTCCTATACTTTTCTATAGTATCATGCTCGTACAAAGGTGCAACATATGCACCCTAAACGCTGAACTTTTTTAGCAAAATACATACCTTAATCGCGGAAAATTTTCTTGAGAACATACCCTTTCCCGTGTCACATTGAATTTGTCAAGTTTAGGTACCCTAATCGCGGACAAGTCATTTATCAAAATTGTTGATATGGCCAGTGTGATTCTGTGTGATGAATCAGGGACGAAGAGTTAAACATACAGTAGCTGAATTTTCCTAACACATTCTCCCAAATCAAGCTCTATTTTAAAATGCTTGATTAAAAATATCATCACAGAGGCGTTTCGATTTATCAAATGCAAAAAAGTACATCCTTTTTTGAAATTATGGTCGAATTGGCACCCCTAAACGAGCATGATAACACATCAGGTACCAAGTGGTTCCCCGGGCTAAAATGCCACAAAAAGCATTTTTCCTGAACTGCTGCACCATAAAATGAGCTATCAGTACTTAGATGAATGTTTCTTCTAGCCATGATTGCAAAAACTTTCTTCATCTAAGCCATTTTCTCTTCGTTTAGAGATGCAAAAGATCTCGTAAATATGCTCGCATCTTTCGAGCTTTTTGCTTGCTTCAGCCGTTTCAGCAGATCAATCGAACTCCGCATTCGACGGTCTTTGTTGGCTTTTGGCTGGAAGTCAAATTCAAAGAATGACTAGCCAAAGATAGTGCGGTTACTCAAATCCTGCATTCTGATTGGGACGTGAGAAATCATAAGCCGATTGAAATTCTTGACCACTTTTACAGCTCTAGGGAAATAAGGCCCTCACTCCAGCGACAACAACAACAGCAATTCAATGAGATGAGCGTAAGTTGAGGGCCTTATGCAGTGAGGCTAATTGGATGTCACGTAAGATTTGCGATAACGCAAAATTGATCATGGAAAATACTTCAACTGTTGTTATTCACGGACATTTTCGCGTTGCATCTAATTTAAGACAGACTGTAGTTACAGCAATAAAAATAAAACGAGACATCAAAGAGCACCATTGAACATTTTTCAACATACTGCTATAGAAATATATCCAGATTTCTTAATTTATTACTGTTGTAATATAGGCATATGCATTATATATAACTCAAAGATTAACACCAGACATGACTGATACTAATACTAAATTGGTACAAACGCTGAAGACTACGAAGAGAAACTAATACTAACATCAAGAAAATGGATGTGTTTCAGTTAGAGCTATTGAAAGTTGTTCTCTTTACAGTTGCAAGGCCAGGCTTGTCGTCGAAGAGATCCATCAAAGTACGAGGAAACGTTTTGTTAAAAGAGCCAATCACTTGGCTGCCGAAAGAATCTTGTCTTGTTATCGATGTAGCGAAGGAAATTTTATGTAATGGAATTGGGGGAGTCACCTGCCCGGACTTCACTGTAGCAAAGAAGGTCATCAGAAATATAACAATGGCAAAAGACTCAGAGATTCCTTATGAAATTGAATTTGAACCGGAAAAGTAATCCCCATACGTTATTAGTGCAATATTGAACAGAGGATGGTGCTCCAATGACTCCAATACCAATAGCTGGCTCAGATATGGAGACTTTCATAGCTATGTTTCGTATTCCTTTCAATATATGGAATATGAGCAAATCACTCAAGACATCGAAGTTAGAAAATACAATTATGGTGATTGTGCTAAACTTTTTGTGTAATTGCTATAACTTAAAAGTTTCATGTAAAGATTATTGTTGTATGTAAAGTCTGATGAGACGACATTTACAGAATGGACGGAAAGTTTCTGATCCCCCATTACTGTAGACTCCGTTTCCTTTCAATTCTCGTTTGTCCTTCGCAGTGTCCTCGTCACGATTTACGCCCCCGCAGAAGTTATTATGTTTTATTGAACGCTGATAGACCACGGAATAAACTTGGAGCAAATTTACTATTACTGTCTAACGGAACTTTTGCAAGCAAAATTTAATTGGTTAATTATTTAATGACCATAAAAGGCAACATAATACTCTTTTGGAGAGCATGCTTTTCACTTTTCAATTGCATTTTGATGTTGCAGCTGCCAGGGGCGCACATCATGGGGGGCGAGGGGGGTGAAACACCCCCCCAATAATTCTGGATATTCGGTCCCAAAAGTTTGAAATTCGGTCCCGAGACACCTTAACGACCTCAGTTATTAAAACTGACTTTCGGCTAGGGCGATTTTCAGCTTTCACGCCGAAATTTTGAACGAAATATCTTCCAATTTCACTTATTGCTTGTTAGAACATTCTGATTGACAGCAGTATTTAAAGGTTTCATTCATTTGTCGAAGCGAAGCCACTATCTTGTCAACAACTGGTGTGCAAAAAGTATTAGTCAAAGATGACTCCAGAACTCTTTCGAATTGAAAAAGATTGGTCCACGACGACAGTTCGATTTGAAATTTGTAAAGAATGAAACAAAAGAAAAGGATCTTTCCCTAGTCAGTGGGGCGTGGCCACGAGTTAGATGGGAGGCATTTGCTCCCCCCCACTCTCGTCAAAAGATGATCTTCGAGATTCTTTCAAAAATGAGGAGAAATTAGTTGGGTATGGGTAGGGTAAGAATTTTACTGACAAATGCTGCAAAGTGATTGGGAGAGTCGTTCTAAGCCAAAGTAAAGGTTGGCATTTTTAAAAATTTTCCTAGACGAAGTATCACAGAATTGCCAAGGCTTCAATTTTGCTACAGCAAGCATTGGATTGTGAGAAGCGTTCTAAGACAAAGTAAAAGGTGTTTGCGCAAAATTTTCCCAGAAGTTTTACTTTCATAAACAGCGATTCATAGAAAACTGTTAGAAAAGTACCAATTTTCCGATTTGGCAACTGTAAACATGGGATCGAGATACGCATTTTGAGCCAAAGAAAATGATGCTTACCCAAAAATTTTCCTGGGGATACTAATTTATAAAAAACTGTTACCAAATGGTGAAAAATGGAACCACAGGTAAACATGGAATCGGGAGAGGTGTTCTAAGCCAATGTAGAGGGCGTATCCTCAAATATTTTCCTGGGGGCTTCGCCCCCAGACCCCCTCGTTTTAACACCTTCTAGTTAATTTGCCCTGGCTACACCGCTGTCGCTATTGAGCACAACACATTCTATATAGGCGCAGTAGGTCCGACAAAATTTTCGGTCCAGAGCATGGCTACACCCCCCCAAACAAAATTTGAATGTGCGCCCCTGTGCAGCTCACTCAAACCCGAATTAACTTTATATGTGGTTGTTCGATGGTAAGCTGGAATTTAACTAAGAATTAAATGGGTTGATACCCTGTATTTCTGTTCTACTACTGCCCAAAACGGCATGCCCAAAACTACTTAGCCAAAGGCAGGGATCAGAAACTTTCTATCCAACCTGTAGTTTAATTACTTGATGAACTAAACAAACACAATCCGAAACACAAAAAATGACTGAGCAGAAAATGTAAACTCTTGATTTATTTGCTCGAAAGGATGATATAGTCAAACAGTCCTTTTATCTGATAGCGTGATAACTTCATTTTGCAGTTTCTGTTCTGTCCAAAAAACTATGGTCATTGTCTGAAACCGTGCTAATTTCCCTTCCTTGCTTGTTACGATGGTCTCCTTCGTAGAGGAAACCTGCTTATTAATCATGCATGTTTTTGTAATGTACAATCAGTTACACAAATTTTGAGCTACTTTATAAAATTGTGACCCCCCTTCTTGTTGTGAATTTGAGCAACATTTGATCTCTTTCCCAGCACGGTAATGCAGATTTGAAAGGGAATCGACATAGTTAAAAGTTGGCCCGCGCCAGGTATAAAATATACTCTATGGTATTTGATAACTTGGCACGTGCCGTTTCATTGTGTAGCTTAAGAAACAATGGGTGTGTATGCGTTTTCTTAGCCTATTTATAGCGGTCACTCAATATAGCTATGTCTATTCCCTTTAAGCAGTTTCTCAACATTTAATGGATGGAGAAGGGGGTCAAGGGAGTTAGAAACAGCCAATTTGGTCTTGGCTGAATAATTTTGTTAGTAATTGTTTTTCTCCTGGTTCGTCTCAATTCTGACTAGAGTTCCTCTTTACCAGAATCACAAGGCAAAGGTAATGATACGAAGTTGCAACAAAGTACAACCGTGGTACAAGCTCCAATTTCAGAGCCAGTGTCACAAACATCACAACCATCTGTACAACAACAACAACAGCAACAACAACAAATACAGCCCTCACAGCTGCCACCAGCATCACAGCAACAATCGGCAGGGCAACAATCTCCACAGCAACAATCTTCACAGCAAACAACTGCCCAACAACCAATTCCAACAGTTATTGTTGACCCACCTGTTTACCCCGCACCACAAACCCAGCCATCAACCGAACCACAAACAGTGCCAGCATCATCGCAACAACAGCCTCAAAAACAAGCAGCTACTCAGCAACAGTATCCACAGCAGCAAACAAGCCAACAAGCAGCTTCACAGCAAAGTCCTCAACAACCAATACGATCAAATGAGTCTGGCAAGCTGCATCTGTCAGTTCTTTTAGGGCAAGCAAGTTGGCAAGGATCAATTCAGCAGGCATCGTGGCATCAAAATCTTCAACAACCAGTTGGTAACCCAAAGCAGACTTACCCCGAAACGCCTGCTCCACAGCCAATACCAAGTTTGCCAGTTGACCATTCTGATTCAGGTAGTATGTCATGTGACTTTAGTTGAATAATCATGTGCTTACTCCTACTCTTTCAAGCTGCCATATTGTTGCAGTTTTCTCTGGAAGAGTCGAAGTATTGAAATTCAAAGAATACTAAAAGTCTTGTCGAAGGAAAGGGTCTGTCACTCATTATTCAGCAACATATACCCACTAGTGATAAACTTTTTAGCTATTCTACAAAAGAGTCTGGATCGAGCGATTTTTTTATACAATTCTAGTCGAAAGGTTCGATTGAGAGGCGTCATAGCCTCTCATTGTTGTGAACATTTTAAAATTTGTCAGATTTCTACAAAATGTATAAAGATATTTTTCGATCCAGAGTCTTTTGCAGAATAACTAAAAATGTCTTTTGCAAGAGTTTGCCTTTATGCTTATGCACATTCTATACGAGGAATATGATTGATTTTTCATTTTTTCAGCCGCAAAAATACCACTGATCCAGTTAGCTTAACTTGAATTCGGGACAATTTGCGAGAGCTAAAGCTGTTCTTTGACAATTCAGACATATTTGTAACTAAATGAGGCAATGACATTAGGGAATTCAATAGAATCTGAATGCTGTTACGAAGATATTTCTAAGAATGACATCTTAATAAATGATGTGAAAGTTTAGGTATATCAAGAAAGAAAATGACATGGATCAATAGACAATAACGTTAAGGATGGCAGCCACGCAAAGCATGCTGGTAAAGAGCTCCCTGACGACCACCTAGCGACATAAAAATGTTGGTCTGCCGTTTCGACTAGCTAGCTATTGTCAAGTTCGGAACAAATAATTAAAGCAAACAAATAGGAAAGTTTTGTAATTCAAACGCGAATCTTCAATTCGAATCAAAACTTTAGTTTTTCTGCTTTGGAAATGTTTCCTTTCGAACCATGTTGTATTCGAATTCAAGGTCGATTCGAGTTCAAGCTAGCTAGTCGAAACGGCAGAGCGAACTTTATGTCGTTAGGTGGTCGTCAGGGAGCTTTTCACCAGCATGCTTTGCAGCAAAACATAACAGAGTCTTTGGAGCCGCCATCTTTACCGTTATTGTTTATTATCATGTCAGGACGTTTTGCTGAGAACGACACCAAAATAACTGTTTCGTCTTTGAAGTGTATCTTGTCTTGCTATCAGTTTCCAAAGTTTGATTCACACAAGGTTCAACACGCATCAGAATTGGAATAACGAAGTTTTCAGATCGAATCAGAACTTTTCAGTTTGTCCTAATGCATCTTCAAAGGCGCTTAAAATATCCAAAATTCAGGCAACAGTAATTGCGACCCTTTTTTCCGTCGCATTTCTAATACGAATTTACTCCACGTTGATTCGAGCTCGAGTCCTGCCTGGTGCATAAATTTTGAATTTTTCACGCATGATAGAATATTTAATTTATTCAAGTGCCAGCCCGTCTCCCAATTATCACGCGAATTTACTCTGGTGCGAACAAAGCTTTAACAACGCAGAAGCATCCTTCTTAATTTATTTTTTATTATTTTTTTTATTTTTTTGGCTCTGGCACATAAAGAGTTTAAACGCCAAAAGAACCATTTAATGAATATTAATTTGCAGCTTTTCTTTCTAGCACCAAAGTGTAACATCAGCGTGACAAAAGTTGGGTGTTACAACGATTTTGCTTTCGTCCCACGTCCATTGCCACTCAACATCTTAGAAGAGAAAGCAAATAACTTCCATGTTGGTTCCAACAGCACAAGGTTCGACAAAGCCGCCTATGCTAAGTTCCTGCCTGATTTCATCTGCAAATGTGCCAATGCAGCAAGACAACACAAATACTGGTCATTTGGAATACAAAACTATAGTAAGATACTATCAAACATCTTCTCAGTGCATGATTTTCAGCAATATTTTAACAGGTGTGCAAATGTGATGTATCCACAAATATACCCAATATTTTCTTTCATCTGATTAACAAAAATCACATTTGAATACCATATGAAAAATGAACCTAGCGAGTTGTATCTTTGTTCACTACTGACGAAGGGCCCCATGAAGTTTAAAACTGATGAAGTTTAAAACTATGCAAAAAAAATTTGGATACAAAAATGACAAGATATTTAGCTCACTGAGGTCTTTCTGACTTGTGTCTTCATCGGAGTGTGACATTTCAGTTTTGTAAGTCACATTCTGATGAAGACATAAGCCAGGAAGGACTCAGTGTGCTAAATATCTTGTCTTTTTTGCATCTGAAATTATTTAGTATAGCTTTGTTCGTTCTACCATTAAAGAACGCCAATCAACCAGCATCCTTTGCGCGCTTTGCTTGTTGCCTTTCGACTGCGGCGGCCATTTTAATATGACAACATCCTCTGCAAAGCGTGACCACAAAGGATGCTGGTTGACCGGCGTTCTTTAATATGCTTAGTTTATACCTATGTTCCATAAGGTAATTTTTTATTTCACTTACATAAATTGTCGTTTATTTTTGTGCAGTCGTTCATCATTCCGCTGTTTCCTCAGTATTGAATTGCAGTGAATCCATGTTTCAAGGACATGACAGATCATTTATTTAGCAAATTTTGAATGCTTACACATTTTTACTTCAGATGAATGCTACTCTGGTCCAGACGAAGGTCGTTATGATGAAGATGGCGAGGCGGAACAAGGAAAGTGCAGAAGCGAAAGCGGAGCCATTTGTGACAAAAAGTCGGATTACTGCACTGGTGAAGAAAAGATCAATTTCGTCTACACTATCTTAACAAGCAGCCATAACGCTATTTTAAGAATAGAGTAAGTATCATTTTAATCTCCTAGTGCCTTGATCGCCTTGATTGATATTGATTCGATAAATTTGCTATCATGGCTACCCATGCTCTGTTCTACATATTGAGAGTGAGAGGGGCAAAAATTTAGTCTCCCTATAACAAGAAACTAGTTTAACATAGAAATATGTTTTGATAAGATACAGCACTTTGCATATAGCTTCACATAACCAAAAATATCTGATAGACAACAAGGACAGACAGTATTTACAGCTGCTCACGCTACAGCCTATTATATGTTTTTTTTTTAAATTCTGTTCCTATCAAAGAAAATATAAAATTCCAGCATTATGCACAGCCACAGTATGACCTTCTGCCACTATTTCCGCAAATTAATTATGATGTTTTGAATCTTGTGGTTTGATTCCCATAGTTGAAAGTAAAAACCATGAGCCAACAGCCATGGTTTTAAACTGTCTATGATAGCGATCCAGCTCTACTTCACTGTGTCTATCTCTCTGAGGTCTGTAAATGGAGATATTACAAAGTAAGAATATCATCTTGCATCCTACAAACCAAGTAATGTTTCATATTCCTTACTATTTACATATTGTTCCAAAACCCAACACGAAGCCTCTCCATTTTTATTTGAAAACTAACATTTCAAAAGAGCAGAAACGTAGGAATTGGGGGCGGGGAGCACTGGGAGCACGTGTACACCAAGATTTTGTAATAAAAGAAAATTTGCCCTTTGTGCTTCAGTAAGTGCCCCTTAGTGCCCTTGAAGTGTAATGCCCCCCAAGTTTAAGATGCTTCATATGGCTGTAGTTCCACAGGCCCACACCAATTGTGTTTTGCCAAATAACCAGCCTGTGTTAACAAACAACGGTTGTTTGCTTGCTTACTGATAATATTTTGTCTCTGTTGCAGTTACGACTAACGCACTCAAGGTGAAGTAAAGAATTCAGACTGTTCTAGCATGACCAAACTTTGTTATCATAACTCCTATGGTGAATTTCAAGCTTAGAAACGATGACTCTAGAAGCAAGTGGATAACCTGAATCGATAAATCAAATTGTTGAAATATTCATATTCTTGAATTGCTTGTAATTAGTGAGATACATACACTGGTAATGTCATCCTTTAGAAACGGTATCCTGCCATGATAAATATGTGAAACCTCTGCTTAACTCTAATTTAACCGGGCTTTTTTGAACTAATATAGCCGGGGGGGGTGCTTTCCACCCCGCCCCTCTATAAATCGCCTTAGGCTAATGGGAAATCATTCAAACTTGGCAAGGGCGTAGTACTAACCATTCTTTACTGATTGGCAGTTTTGGTTTGTGGCCATCTCATTAGATGACGTCACTATGACGTCATAATGTTGAAAAATGTCAAAATATAAGTTTCTCCAGCTAATTCGTTCTAAAACGGAAAAAATATCATATAATTCGCTTTTTTCATCTTATTTGCCGTATTATTCATTCCTAACTCAAAAATAATACCTAAAGGTGTTTTTAGACAGTTATTTTTGAAGAAAATGACAAATATTGATGACGTCACAATCACGAAGTGGGTTTTACGACCAAAAATTGATACAAAACTTGCTAAAAATACTTTAAATGTATTGCAAAGCGCAAGTCTATGCACTATCTACAACTTCCGCTGGAAAAGGCTTCAAATTTTGCAAAATTGACCCAAAATGGCGGCACATGTGACGTCATCATTTTAAAATGCTGATGTCACCAAATTCCATTGTTCTTGATAACAAATGAAAGCTCTTTGTTTGCTGATTCTTTTAAGGTATAATAATCAACATTTGAAACTAATTCTGGTTGTAAAAATATCAAAAACATTTATTTTGTTAATACCATCTTCCAAATATGGTATTGTCATCTGTCACGTGACTCCCATTGTTCAAAAATTTATTGTGAAAATGTAGCTAATAGATAATTAATAGTTGTCAGAAAGTTAGAGAGTCATAGCTAATGCCGTTAATAAATGCTCTGCAGAAAACCGACATGGGGGTGGAGAACACCCCCCCCCGGTTAAATTAGGGTTAATAGATTAGATAAAGGGAGTATAAGATCTGAACCTTCTTCTCGTGCTCTTGAAAGGCTACTTGAAGAAAAGAATATTGCAATTTCACGAGGATCATCATTACCAATGGAATGAATTTACTCTGTTTGCTTTTTACTGTATCTGGTAACATGAAGCCAGTTTGCTAATTTAGAATCATATCATTTTATTTGATACTCTCTGTTTCATACATGTATCCGAACTTGAAGCTTTAGATTTTGCTTCATTGTGAAGTGGTAAATAATTCCTTTATATTTTATTTCAAAAAACAAATATTTTAGATTTAGATATCTGACCATCTTTTTACGAGCTGTCTTTAAAGGAATGAAGGAAGGAAGGAACGAAGAAAGGAAGGAAAGAAGGGCACTGTATCAACTTAAATGTTGAAAAAATCGGCTTTTTGATCAGCCCTCCGCAGGAGCTAAGAATAATGAAATGTGAGCAAAGAGAGAAATTTTACTTTCTAGTTACCAATAAACTTCCAACAAGGTCCTTTTTAAATTGTTTTATATTTGGCAAGGAATAGAGAAACGGACTCTGAATTCACAACGCCGTGAAATTGCCCAAAGAAAAGAGGGTCTGATTTAATCAAAGGACCTGTCTTCCTGCTAACTTGAATAGCAACACTGCCTCTAGAAAGAGGGTTCAGCTCACGAGAAGAATTCATTTTGGAAAATGTTTCAGAAATTTGAGTGCTGTTTTATGAAATATAGCAACATCTTTTCCAGCCTGTTCCTTGTTGGGTACGAGTCTTAAAATTGACATTCGTTGATCAGTTGAGTAAAAATTAACAAAAAACCTCACATTTCATCATTTTTCAGACGATAGCACAATTGCTTTGATAATCAATGTAACATAGTACTGGGTGAGTCAATAAAAACAATCCCCGTTTGCAAGGCTCCTGCTCCCTAGTTGAACAATTGCCTAATCAAAGGTGTTGTGGCGCAGTGGTGTAATCCTCTGACTTTGCAGCCAGAACAGTCAGGCGGACAAGGTTCGATCCCAAGTTGAGCCCCACCATTTGAGCGTCATGACATCAAACTTCACCTTCATTGCACTTCACCTTCCCTAAATATCAAGACCATAATATTGCCAAATATATCATTCAAGAAAGAAAAAGATTTTCTAAAAGATTTAATATTTACCTGACTGAATTCGGCCATTCCTCTCTGAACTTATGAGGGACTTTTTACAGAAACCCTTCAAGAAAACTTCAAATACTGCATAAAATCATGATCAAATTTTTAACATATTTCTGCCCTACGGCAATGACTTCAACACGCCTGGGCATGTTTTATCCACTTGGGAGCATGGAATCGCCCGGAAAAATTTTTTTATGCTCCTAGGAATGGCATTTTCACATTTGATCGTTATTTGATGCCATTTTTAAAGGGTCTCTCGAAGGGGCTTTCCCTAGAAAATCCCTTATAAATTTAGAAGGAAGTGGCCGATGTCAGTCATGTGAATTTTAATACTTATTTGAACATGTTTACTATTGAATAATATATTTGCCAATATTATTGTCTTAATAACCAGGAAGCAGTGGCGTTTCAAAAGGGGATTGTTTTTATTGACTCACCCAGTGGAGAGAGTTCTCCTGTCAATCATCAAAGTTATTTTAGCAGACTTCACTTCTATTTTCGAAGATCTCTTCGTTCATAGCAGGGTTTTAAACATTCTTCGTTCAACAATTAAAGGAAATTATTGTAACCAAACCTTGCCATTGGAAGAAACAATTATTGATGAGGAACCGAACAAAAGCTGTCGCCATATAGCCTAGTCATATTCACACTTGCAAGTAAGCCAAAACTAAACCAGGTTATCAAATTTTGCGTTTTAATTGGTCAACCCAAGAAGTCAAATTCATTTGATTGGTTGAAATTAAATTTGCTTTAGATAAAGCAGGTTTAACTGTGTCAGTGTGAATGGGGAAATAACTCAGCAGGGGCAAACAGGAGCTAGCAAGCAATGCTTCCAAAATGAGGCTATCAAGTTTCAAACCAGTAGCACTTCAGCCTCCTGTTGGACTGGTCTCCTTCTCGCGTTAACCTTTATCTTGGTTGGCTGATCACTTACTACATGAACAAGAATAATCGTAAAAACCTGCGGGTACCTGCAGCTAAAGATCGCAGTTGAAAATTCAATAATGGCTTGATGTTTATGATAAACATTTTAAAATGATACAAACAAAACAATCGATATTTTTGGTTGCCTGGATTCTTATTTTGTCATCTTGCAGTGTGAAATCAAACAATGGCAAGCAAGGATTAAAAGGTATTAATTCGTTTTCCTTGTTGATTCTTTATTCTAACAGATGTTCTAACCCAAACCTAAAGGTATCNATGACTTCAACACGCCTGGGCATGTTTTATCCACTTGGGAGCATGGAATCGCCCGGAAAAATTTTTTTATGCTCCTAGGAATGGCATTTTCACATTTGATCGTTATTTGATGCCATTTTTAAAGGGTCTCTCGAAGGGGCTTTCCCTAGAAAATCCCTTATAAATTTAGAAGGAAGTGGCCGATGTCAGTCATGTGAATTTTAATACTTATTTGAACATGTTTACTATTGAATAATATATTTGCCAATATTATTGTCTTAATAACCAGGAAGCAGTGGCGTTTCAAAAGGGGATTGTTTTTATTGACTCACCCAGTGGAGAGAGTTCTCCTGTCAACCATCAAAGTTATTTTAGCAGACTTCACTTCTATTTTCGAAGATCTCTTCGTTCATAGCAGGGTTTTAAACATTCTTCGTTCAACAATTAACGGAAATTATTCTAACCAAACCTTGCCATTGGAAGAAACAATTCTTGATGAGGAACTGAACAAAAACTGTCGCCATATAGCCTAGTCATATTCACACTTGCAAGTAAGCCAAAACTAAACCAGGTTATCAAATTTTGCGTTTTAATTGGTCAACCCAACAAGTCAAATTCATTTGATTGGTTGAAATTAAATTTGCTTTAGATAAAGCAGGTTTAACTGTGTCAGTGTGAATGGGGAAATAACTCAGCAGGGGCAAACAGGAGCTAGCAAGCAATGCTTCCAAAATGAGGCTATCAAGTTTCAAACCAGTAGCACTTCAGCCTCCTGTTGGACTGGTCTCCTTCTCGCGTTAACCTTTATCTTGGTTGGCTGATCACTTACTACATGAACAAGAATAATCGTAAAAACCTGCGGGTACCTGCAGCTAAAGATCGCAGTTGAAAATTCAATAATGGCTTGATGTTTATGATAAACATTTTAAAATGATACAAACAAAACAATCGATATTTTTGGTTGCCTGGATTCTTATTTTGTCATCTTGCAGTGTGAAATCAAACAATGGCAAGCAAGGATTAAAAGGTATTAATTCGTTTTCCTTGTTGATTCTTTATTCTAACAGATGTTCTAACCCAAACCTAAAGGTATCAGTAATGCATGGGAATTTTTGGAGTTTGAGAAATATTGTGAATATTGGCGCGTTTTCTTTAAAATCATACACTTTTTGAAGGGAATCAACATAGGTATATTGAATGGCTGCTATAAATAAGCTAAAGAGAACGCCTACACACCCAATGGAATAATAATAATAACAAAACGAATATTTATACAGGATGTACACTTCAACAAGTTAAAAACTGCTGTTATCACTGTGTGTATCTTTAGCTACTCAATGAAACGGCACGTGCCAACATCTTTAAATACAATAGGCCAACATCTTTAACACTTGGTCCCGACCAGCTTTAGATATGTTGATTCCTTTTATAAATTTAAATATTTGAAGTTTTGAGGTGAGATAAGGAGAAACGTTCAATACTGGTAGCACATGCAGCAAATTCATATTACTAGAAATTTAGAATTTGTTGAGATTTCTCAAAACGACGAACCTTTTCTGGCCGTCAAGCAAATTTTATCAAGAGAGAAGATAGCTACAAATATTACTTTGTAAAACTACAGGTGGAGAAGAGATTTAAACCCCTTTCCGAAGTTAAATCCTTTTTGGCCAATAAGATGCTTACAAAAAAGATTTCTTTAAATATGAAATGCACGAGTCACTTCGTTTTGTCAATATCAACCTTTCCTTTCGCTCTCAGATCTAAAATGCCATCGACCATTGGACATAGTGTTGGCACTTGACACCTCAGGCAGAACATCAAGAGAAAACTGGGAAACAATAATAAAATTTTGCAAGGAATTTGTCAAAGATTTGCAGCCAGTTTCAGCTCGTGAAAATCGTATTGGCATTTTGACTTTTGATGAACAGCCACGCACAGTCAAAGATCTCAGTTTAAGAACTGAAGTTATGGACGTTGAAAAAGTCGTCGAAGGTCTTCGTAAGACCTCACTGAGTGGCATGACATTTACAGATGAAGCATTGAGAGAAGCGCTCAATGTATTTGCAAAAGGAAAAGGTATTCGAGAATCACATAAAGTATTGATTGTATTCTACGACGGCAAGACTACAGATCGAAGAGGAAAGAAAGGTGATATTCTTAACAGAGATCCCATTAGCAAGCTGCAGCATGAAGATGTTCAGACGTTTGCAATTGAATTTGGTCCATTTGTTGGAGAAGAGGACGTTCTAAGTGTCGTTAGTGAGCCTAAGTTGGAGCATATTTATACTCTTAATGATTTACCAGAACTTGTAACAGCTGTGAGGAAGGCTGCATGGAGGGTCTGTGCCAAAATCAAACGAGAAATCTGAAGTCTCGTCTTTATAAAATTAGATGTTAGATAAGATTTGCAATAACGCAAAATTAATCATGCAAAACACTTCAATTGTTATTATTCGCAGGCATTTGCACCAAACATTTAGTTTTTTGAATCTTGGAAAGGCGGGCTTTTGCATCAAAACTTCGAAGTCTCGTTTTTCAAGACAAGTTAAAGCATACGTATTCTCGTACTGATCTACCTGTACCATAACTTGTTACAGCGGTGAGAAAGGCTGTATGGAGAATATGTGCCAAAATGAAATGAGGTATCTAGGAACTAACAGCTTCTGTTGGCATCAAGTACTGATGTTTTCGGGCCATTCAAGAATCAGTAGCAGCTATCGAAAAAGATAGAATTAGAAAGCCTATTCCTGCAAAGGTCCAAACTTATGACTTTGCTTACACTGGGCCACTCCCATTTGGATCTGTACAAAAGTATTACTTTTAAAGAGAACCTACCGGAACAGTTCCAAACTACATTGCTAGCCGTACCCAAATGGGTACATTGACGTATTAGGCCTGCATGGAAGCCTTCCCGAAATGTCTCGTGTAACCAATTGAAACGGTTCCATGTAGATACGGTTAGAAAATAAGGCTAAAATTTATTATTTAGCACTTCTTTGAAATAGAAAAACAATGGAACTCAAAGAACATCCCTATTCTTTTGACGATGTTACTAAGCGCATGGGACATTGATTGACTATNTCAATTGTTATTATTCGCAGGCATTTGCACCAAACATTTAGTTTTTTAAATCTTGGAAAGGCGGGCTTTTGCATCAAAACTTCGAAGTCTCGTTTTTCAAGACAAGTTAAAGCATATGTATTCTCGTACTGATCTACCTGTACCATAACTTGTTACAGCGGTGAGAAAGGCTGTATGGAGAATATGTGCCAAAATGAAATGAGGTATCTAGGAACTAACAGCTTCTGTTGGCATCAAGTACTGATGTTTTCGGGCCATTCAAGAATCAGTAGCAGCTATCGAAAAAGATAGAATTAGAAAGCCTATTCCTGCAAAGGTCCAAACTTATGACTTTGCTTACACTGGGCCACTCCCATTTGGATCTGTACAAAAGTATTACTTTTAAAGAGAACCTACCGGAACAGTTCCAAACTACATTGCTAGCCGTACCCAAATGGGTACATTGACGTATTAGGCCTGCATGGAAGCCTTCCCGAAATGTCTCGTGTAACCAATTGAAACGGTTCCATGTAGATACGGTTAGAAAATAAGGCTAAAATTTATTATTTAGCACTTCTTTGAAATAGAAAAACAATGGAACTCAAAGAACATCCCTATTCTTTTGACGATGTTACTAAGCGCATGGGACATTGATTGACTATGTAATTCCAGGATTAGAAGACCTTCTTCAGTTAAACAGTGTATCCAGATTAAAAAGTTACCAGTGGGAGCCATCAACAGATGTTAGGGATCGTTAATTATTATGCCTCAGGATTACATCAAAGAGAAATTATCAGCCACGTGAGTTCTGCTTACACAACCTTCACTACAATTATAATTGCTTCTACCAATACTTTTAGCACTTAGCAAGCTTGACATTATTACTTTTCAAAAGCAACCAACCTATATCTCTTCGGAGGTAGCCCGATAAATAAATGATGAAGGTCCCTTGGCCTTATAGTTATGATAAATGTTTTTCTATGACCTTTAAAGTTATCAGGTATTTATTTATATCACATAGTATAAAAGAGAATTATAGTTTTCTCACTCAAATTACTGACCTCTGCAGTTCAGGACCTGGTACCAAAGTGAACAACCTATTTTGATAATCCTTCATTCCAGTTCAAACAAAGACAATTGAACATGTTTAAAGACCCTGTTCTCCCCAAGATCCTTTGCTGGCTCACAATGAATTTCATACTGTACGAAAATGATTTTGACCTAGCAATCGTGAAGTTGTATTGTCTTTTCATTCTCCAATCAACGTTGTTATGTAATCGCTTTTGAAGTCAAACAACATACATTTTAAAGACGATTGGAGGCATAAGCGTACGGGAAGATAAAATCTGGGGGGGCTGCCCGATAAAAAGTCCATTGTTTACCGAATTTCTTGCCCGACTTAGGGTGGAATTTTGCCCGAAAAAGGCTGATTTTGGTAAATTTTTCCAACGTTGGGGGGGCTGCCGCCCTCCCAGCCCCCTGGCTCATACGCCTATGATTGGAGGATTAAGAAAGCCTTGTTCCTGTAGCTATTATTTATTATGCTCCCACTGTTGTGTCTTTAAAATACGTTGTTAACGGCCAGTATGATATTGTGACGGTTCCCACACGAGCAAAGGATCATGTTTAGCACAGGGTATTTAAACAGGCTAATTTCAAAGCAACCTTCAAGTTAGCAATTGCATGAACGCTTGACAAATTACTATTGCTTTACCCGAAACGTCTTTAAATTATATAAAATGCAATAATTGAATAACGATCGTTGAAGAAATACTTCTTCCACTTCTGGCACTTTTTTTAATGTTGTTTCATAGACTGATGATATGAGTCAAAGTTTTGTTCCATTGAATTGAATTGTTATTTATTGTTACAGTCATATTCCGCTAAAGCTTGTTTGAAGCGGAATGGGTATTGTGGGGGGTATGGTTAGGGGGGAATGGAGCGAAAACAAGGACTCATGTAATAAGTCTAGTTGTTTCATATGTCTGACATTGAGAAGATCCACGAACGAGCTCTTAGATTTCTCTACAATGACTCTACAAGCTCTTATGACGACTTACTTTCTAAAGCTGAGAAATGCACGATGAGAATCAGCCGTCTCAGAACGCTTTGCATTGAAATTTATAAAACCGTCTCAAAACTAAATCCTCCTTTCATGCAGGATATTTTCAAACTAAAACAAACAACAAGGTCAGCTAGGAACCCAAATGAACTAATTCATCACAGACCAAACCAAGTTACTTTCGGTTCAAAGAGTCTCCTATCGCTAGGACCACAAATTTGGAATGCTTTGCCCAAAGAGATCAANTTTGCACCAAACATTTAGTTTTTTAAATCTTGGAAAGGCGGGCTTTTGCATCAAAACTTCGAAGTCTCGTTTTTCAAGACAAGTTAAAGCATACGTATTCTCGTACTGATCTACCTGTACCATAACTTGTTACAGCGGTGAGAAAGGCTGTATGGAGAATATGTGCCAAAATGAAATGAGGTATCTAGGAACTAACAGCTTCTGTTGGTATCAAGTACTGATGTCTTCAAGCCATTCAAGAATCAGTAGCAGCTATCTAAAAAGATAGAATTAGAAAGCCTATTCCTGCAAAGGTCCAAACTTATGACTTTGCTTACACTGGGCCACCCCCATTTGGATCTGTACATAAGTATTACTTTTAAAGAGAACCTACCGGAACAGTTCCAATCTACATTGCTAGCCGTACCCAAATGGGTACATTGACGTATTAGGCCTGCATGGAAGCCTTCCCGAAATGTCTCGTGTAACCAATTGAAACGGTTCCATGTAGATACGGTTAGAAACTAAGGCTAAAATTTATTATTTAGCACTTCTTTGAAATAGAAAAACAATGGAACTCAAAGAACATCCCTATTCTTTTGACGATGTTACTAAGCGCATGGGACATTGTTTGACTATGTAATTCCAGGATTAGAAGACCTCCTTCAGTTAAAAAAATTGTTAAACAGCGTATCCAGATTAAAAAGTGACCAGTGGGAGTCATCAACAGATGTTAGGGATCGTTAATTATTATGCCTCAGGTTTACATCAAAGAGAAATTATCAGCCACGTGATTGTTCTGCTTACACAACCTTTACTACAATTATAATTACTTCTACCAATACTTTTAGCAAGCTTGACATTATTACTTTTCAAAAGCAACCAACCTATTTCTCTTTGGAGGTAGCCCGATAAATAAATGATGAAGGTCCCTTGGCCTTATAGTTATGTTAAATGTTTTTCTATGACCTTTGAAGTTTAATCAGGTATTTATTTATATCACATAGTATAAAAGAGAATTATAGTTTTCTCACTCAAATTACTGACCACTGCAGTTCAGGACCTGGTACCAAAGTGAACAACCTATGTTGATAATCCTTCATTCCAGTTCAAACGAAGACAATTGAACATGTTTAAAGACCCTGTTCTCCCCAAGATCCTTTGCGGGCTCACAATGAATTTCATACTGTACGAAAATGATTTTGGCCTAGCAATCGTGAAGTTGTATTGTCTTTTCATTCTCCAATCAACGTTGTTATGTAATCGCTTTTGAAGTCAAACAACATACATTTTAAAGACGATTGGAGGATTAAGAAAGCCTTGTTCCTGTAGCTATTATACACCCCCCGGTAACGACCCCGCTGAAACGCTTCCCCGCCAAGGTGAAATGATGACCCGCCAAGAAAATTTGTTTCCCCGCCGAAATTTTGCTCTTCCCCGCCGTGAATTTTGTGATCCTGGTCTAAAATTTATAACTTGGGAATTTCCCCGCTGTCTTTTTAATGCCCGGCGGGGTCGTTACTGGGGGTGTTATTATGCTCCCACTGCTGTGTCTTTAAAATACGTTGCTAACGGCCAGTATGATATTGTGACGATTCCCACACGGGCAAAGGATCATGTTTAGCACAGGGTATTTAAACAGGCTCATTTCAAAGCAACCTTTTAGTTAGCAATTGAATGAACGCTTGACAAATTACTATTGCTTTATTCGAAACGTCTTTAAATTATATAAAATGCAATAATTGAATAACGTTCGTTGAAGAAATACTTCTTCCACTTCTGCCACTTTTTGTAATGTTGTTTCATAGACTGATGATATGAGTAAAAGTTTTGCTCCATTGAATTGAATTGTTATTTATTGTTATAGTCATATTCCGCTAAAACTTGTTTGAAGCGGAATGGGTATTGTGGGGGTATGGTTAGGGGGGAATGGAGCGAAGACTAGGACTCATGTAATAAGTCTAGTTGTTTCATATGTCTGACTGCTCTTGTTTGGATCAAACAAAATTAATTCAACATGTTGTTAACGGAAGAAAAGTGTACATTCACCTGCAAAAAAGTTTGCATAATTAGAGTGTTTTAACAGTTAAAATAGTTAAAGAGTTTAAAAACACCTATAACGTTAATGTCATATAAGCAAAGAAGGCAATTAACGAGAGCCCAATCACCAGAAATAGTGCGCCTTGACTACAGATGAAATGTACAATGCATGATTTTACACTACGGACTTCTTGTGAAAAATTAGTTTCCATTGTTATCAGAATAATGTACAAAAATTACATGTCTCTTCTATTACACTGTCTGAGAAGACAAAGGAATGTTTTCTTTTGCAGAACCAAGAGATGAAAAAGCCCGCTTCCTCTCCGATCATTCGAGAAATTCTAGCCTGCGAGAAGACTCGACTGGTGTTATCCTTCTACAGAATCTACTGAATCAAAATTTTGCTGTTTCTGCTTAGCCTCACTGCATAAGGCCCTTAACTTACGCTCATCTAATTGAATTGAATTGACGACATGTATTGAGTCTAGTTTCTGCTGAGGAGGAAACAATATATTCACTGCATCTAAATCATCTTGTCATGAGGAGGCTACCCGCAGACTGTGAAATACTTGTACGTAGCAGCGGCGTGGCCAGGACAAATTAACTGGGGGGGTACTCAAACGAAGGGGTCTGGGGGCGAAGCCCCCAGGAAAATTTTTGACGACACACCCTTTACTTTGGCTTAGAATGCTTCTCTCGATCCCATCTTTACCAATGCCATTGGAAACTTTGACAATTTTGTAACAGTTTTCTATGAATCACCGTCTTTGGGAAAATTTTTGCGCAAAGACCTTATATACTTTGTCCTAGAATGCTTCTTGCAATCCAGTATTTGCTTGACCCTGAAATGGAAGCCTTTAAAATTCTGTGATAGTACGCCTAGGAAAATTTTCTAAAATACCAACCTTTACTTTGGCTTAGAATGACTCTCCCGGTCACCTTCCTGCATTTCTTGGAAAAATTCTTACACACCCTACCTATACCCAGCGACTTTCTCCTCGTTTTTGAAAGAATCTCGAGGACNTAATCAAGCAGCGTAAAGTACAACGTTGTACAATTCAATTACATTAATTCGCATGGTCGGTTATATTTGTTCTTTGAAAATAGGTCTATTCAAGCAGACGTGATCTGTTTTGCAACAAATGATTCTCGAACTCTCTTTAGGCAAAACACACAAAATCTGTTTAAAACAAGTAATCGCAGATTCAAAGTCTGGTGAACTATCATGGATTTAAATCGTTGAAGTTCACTAACAAATAATTGGATAATATGGCCGCTTTCCGAGGCGGTCTGCAATCACAAAAAAGTAAATCAGTTGCTTCCAGAAATGACATCATTAGACTTGAAGATATGAATGGGAATATCAAGACTAGGCCACCTCCAACTCAGACTTGGTCAAGAGTCGTATCGATGCAGAAAATCAACTTAAAATCGAAAGGGAGGGTCCAGCAAATTGTACAAGATGCTGATATTGGTAAAAGAAAGGGATCAGTGGAAAAAGGCAGCCCATCAAGGCATCGAAAAAAACTTCCAAATATCAAGCAAACGCATATATTGAACAGGGAAAATGCAGAGATTTTATCATCCCGGCTGAAAATTGAAAAGAGAAATTCCGACATTAAACGACCAGCATCGGTGGGTCTACCTTGTATATCCACAAGCCGTCATGTAACTCATTCAACTCAACAAAGGTCTTCATCTTCATTGCAAGACAATCCTACAGAAAATGTCAAACCTAACCGGTTTTCTCAGGGAGCCAGTGTCTGGCGTTCAAGTGCCGACAGTGAGACACGAGACCTTCGAAATTACCCAATGGATAAATTTGAGAAAGAGAACTTCAAGAGTCAGTACTCAAATAACGATCTGAATCCTGTTACTTACACTTATTTGTTAGGACTAGAAGATAGCCCACGTGAAACCTTGACCTTGCGAAGCCATGGTCTTGGTGGAAAAGCAATGGAAACACTAGGAACCGCTTTAGATAATAACACAATTGTCAAAGAGCTGGATTTGGAAGGAAATCCGCTGAATGATGCTGGGTTAGAAGATCTATGTATATTGTTGCGGGGTAACATGCATATAGAAAATCTGAACCTTTCTGGTAACTTATTTTCGTCAAAAGGAATGGTATCCATTAGCCATCTTCTTGAATCAAATAAATCACTCACATCATTATCTTTAGCAAGGAACAAACTAATAGACACCGATCTAGAAATTTTATGCAATAGCCTTGAGGATAGTAATAATAATTTACAAAATCTCGATGTGAGTTATAACAATTTCACTCCGGAATCTGGCCATATCCTAAGCAGATTCTTGAGCGTCACTCACAGGCTTAAAGATCTTAATATTGCTGGCAATAATTTCGGTCCTGAAGGAGCAGAGTTTGTATTTGATGGATTAAGGGGGAACAACTCATTAACGAGGCTGAACGTTGCATGCAATGAGATATCAGATCGAGGCATGGCTGGGATTGCGGAAATTAGTGATGTGGGAAAATCACTAAAATCACTTGATTTGTCAGACAATTATATCACTATCAAGGGAATTAAAAGTTTCATCTTAATGATGGATAAAAACAATACATTGAACATTTTGAAATTAGACAATAATCACATTGGTACAAATGGCCTCAGGCTATTTTTGGAAAATTTGGTGGAGCAAGAAAATGGGACATTGTCACAACTGCATGCTAAAGGCATCTTTGCGGATCAAACAGTCAAGGAGCTATGCGAGAGAATACGTCAGAGGAATAGAGGATTCGTTCTGCTTGGAGTGCTTGGCACTGCTGGAAATGGTACAAACGATGCATTGAAGTTGCTGAATATTTATTTGAAGAACAACAACATCGTTGATCTTACTCGATCAGAGGAAATTGATTCAATTATTTAACTTATTTACATAAGCGTACCGGAAGAAAAAATCTAGGGAGCTGCCTAATCAAAAGTCTATTGTTTATGAAATTTTTTGCCCGACTTACGGCGAAATTTTGCCCGAAAAAGGGCAGATATTTTTAAATTTTCCGAATTTTGGGGGGCTGCTGCCGCCCCCAGCCCCCTGGCTGGTACGCTTATGCTTATTTAGTAATTGTAAACTGTCGTACAATCGCATATAGATTTGAACGTTAGCTTCCAGTGGCTGCTCTACTTAAAGCTTTGTATTTTGTTCGTAACCTAACAATTTGTTCTAAAATGTTCTAAAAGACGTAAAAATACCATTCATACCTTACAAATAGAATTGAACTGAATTAAATGTTGCTTGAATTGAATGCCAACGGAAGTATGCGTTAATGTTAATTACAGTAAAGTTCCGCCTTTAAGCAACTCACTTTTTGACCTCGATCTATTTTGGCCTCCCTTAATTAGCCTTTTGTTCTTGAATTGTTTTTGCAAAAATTTATAGTCTGCGTTTCTTGTAAAGTGGTTTCATTTCATAGAGGCAAGACTTTACTGTATCAGCTCATCTAAGTCTCGTAGTAGACTTGTTCAGAGCCTTACTCATTTGGTCTGGTAAAAGAGGGACCACTAGGGAGGAGACGGTGACAGTAACAAGTGAATAGAGGGGCCAGCCGGTCTGCTTGCTTAACTTGGTCCATTTGCTTATTACGATCCAGCTATGGCTTTTTTGCCAGATTACACAAAGGGAACAAGGGGACTGGCAGTCCCTGAATAATGTGTAAAATGCGTATTTTCAATGTATATCATGCACAGATATTCATGTCCAGCAAATTTGTCGTGTCATCTTGCAGATTAAACAGAAACTTTACTGGCTTCTGAGCTGATCTGCATATTCTGGTTTCAAAATCTGGAAACTGTAGCTTGTTTTGTGCAACTATTCTTCTAAAACTTTTTTAACAAAGACTGCGTTCACACGATACCAGCATAATTTGGAAACGGCAAAAAATGTGACGGTAACAAACTCATCGCAATCTCCCCAACAATGAGGCTAAAATTTGACGCCACATAAATATATCCAAGACTAAAGAATTGATAAGCCTCGTTCCGAAAGCGTCGAAAAATGTTCCGTTTTCGAGTGTTCACACGATGCTGTTTTCAAATTGTGCCTGTTAGTTCCGTTCCTATCCTTACCATTTTTATGCCGTTTTCAAATTGTGCCGGTATCGTGTAAACACATTCTAAAAGACGTAAAACTAGCGGGTAATATGTTACTTCATAACGTTTAAGAAGGTCTGAGAGGACCACTGGGCTATCATTTTAAATATTGTTTAATTTTAATGTAAAAACAAATAGAAAATTTGTCCGATGCACATGCGCAGCGAATGTTTTGGTTTATACGAAGGAGGGGAGAAAATATTCGCTGCTCATGTGCATCGGACAAATTTTCTATTTTTTTTTACATTGAAATTAAAAAAATATTTAAACTGATGGCCCTGTGAGAGAACTGAGAGTACTACCTCGTAAGGATTTTTGAAGATGTTTCTTGAGCTTTCCTCAAAATTTCATAGAATGTTCAATCCATTTCTAAAATCCTAAATTTACAAGTGGTTCTTCCCCGTAAAGATTAATCACTTTAGGAACTTAGTGTGCAAAATGGAAAGAAAGTTATTTAGCTCTGTACACTTTCTTTGAAATTGTGCTGAGCGTTCGTCGTGTCACTAAAACGTAGCCCAATCCTATCATCGTCGTTGTCTTTGTGTAAAATGGCTCGGGGCAGATAGATCTTGGATCGTGTGGTCAAATTTTAATTGATTATCATTCCTTGGATATTAACACAGGATTTCCGCTTGTCAATTCAGTAAATTTTCAATTTTTACAAAACTGCAGCCTTTTGGAAATTACAGGTATTTTTGTGAATTCAGGGGACCAAAATTCAGCAAAATTAAAATCACTGAATATAGCTTAAAAATGTTCTACGTTTCTTATTTTTGACAAGCTTTCCAATCCCACAAAAAGCAAAGGTATAGTCACATA
>REGM01000208.1:220508-236256 GCA_004194415.1 Aurelia aurita | reverse complement strand
ACTAGTAATAATTATCATTAGTGAGTGCTGCGTACTGGTTGTTCGCCCTGGGGGGCTCTCTTAGAAATCTGTTTCGGTGGAAGGCGCATCAAGAATTTCGAATTTATTACCCTAGAAATAGCATGATGATGGAAAATCGATGAAAAGCTTCTGAAATAATACTTTCATCTTGAAATATCTACCCCACCACAAATTAAGATCCCCCGCTTAGTAAGTTTTGAAATAGTTTCCCACCCCCCAATTAGTAAGACCATATTGCTGTTATTTGTAAGCTATTGAGCAATGGAACCATATTAATCGCATAGGCTCGCCCACTCCTTCTATTTGGCACCTGAAAGTACCCTATTTGGTCCCATTGCTGAGCAACTTACTCCGATCTCCCTCCTACCTCATGCCATAATCGTACGATCATCGTTTAGACTTTCATCCCAGTTGTCACTACTTCTACCTGGGTAATAGTTAAGGTAGTAGTGGCGATAACTAGGATGAACATCATAAGTCTACGCCCAAGCAAAAATTGTTGACCATGAAAACGTATAGTACGCATGCGCTAATACCGCTAAGGCGACCGCAGTGATATCATTTGACAGCCACAACAAGGCCTGGAAAAAACTGTTGAAAACAAACAAACAAACATACAAACAGAATCGATTGCGAAAAGTCATTGACCAAGAATACTATGCTGCTTCGCAGCAACTATCCGCGCAAAGCCATTTTATAGAAAAATAACATTTTTCTCGTATAGTTGTCCTAATATTCTCAAGACTGGTTTTTCATATGAATCAATCAATATGGTTTTCCAATGGTTTTTCATAAAAATCCCAGAAGCTATCGTCTGATTTTGCAGGCTGTACTTCAATTCTTGTCGGTTGAGGCTCGCTGCTCTTGGCTGGTTCTGCTTCTTTATCGCCTTGCTTTACGACGGGCTTCTCTTTCTTTGGCTTTACTTTCTTCTTTGTTTTATTTTCTTCTACCTTTTCTTTCTTTCTGCTCTCTTTTGTCACTTTGGCAGGAGCTATAAGACAACGAAAGACAAACCTGTTGCACGTTTTTTATAATAGACTTGGATCAGCAAGAAATTCCTTAATTTTGAGTGAAAAATCCACATTTTAGTATACAAAGCTTCTTTTTTGTTGCTTATATTTTCGGTGTAAGAGTTATTAATAGTTAATAAGGGTTCAATAAAATCTTTGCCATGGTAGCTTGAATTTAGCTTTTAAAAGCTTCTCAGTGCTTCCCGAACATAGCACCGAAGTTCTTTAATTGTCGGATCCAGAGTTTCTCCTAGATATGACTTTAGTATAAAGGTTGGAAACCACAATTAACTCCGACCTTTATATGGTACCATCCAAAGCCTGCTTATGACATATGTTTTACACGTACTGTAGTTTTTGTAAATAACTAAAAATTTGAGTCAGTACTGAAAATTTCTTACAACTATCACATTTTGAGTACTCAAGAGTTTCTTACGAGTTTCTTATGAGTTCTGTAACTATCTTCATGTTTAAAGGCTTTTGTTCAACCAGCAACCTTTGGGGGTAGCTGGGCAGATTTCTATTAAGGCAGTTATTTTCGTAGACCACAAAAATGCTCGTTTTCATAAAACAGAGCACGCAAAGAACCATTTAGTGTTTTTCAATCTTGGCATTTTAGTTTATTTAACACAGAATTTTATGTATATTTGCTGAAACTATTGCCACACGTCGCTCACAACATTTATTATTACGCAAAGAACCATGGTTGGATAAGAGCCTTTAATTCCTGAGCTCTCGTGAATATTTCAAAACGAAGTTTTTTAATTGCAGTGTTTGGACATTACTCAAGTACCTTCCGAGTAATATGATACAGGAAGAAGGTGGCAATAAAAGTAACAATATGCTAAGAATTTCCTTGACTAACATAATTCGCTGCTTAAATAATTTTTTTCCCAGTACAGTAAAGGAGTTTCTTAATTTTCTAGCGATCTGAGGGTTGAGTTTCTTATGCAGGGTTTCTTATAAAAAATACGTGCTTTTTTTCCAAACCATACCTTGCCTCTCTGTTTTTGGTCCATCAGCAATATACTTGTCCCAAGCTTTCATCAATTTTTGTCTGTAGACATCATACTCCGCCCACTTCATGTAGGCATCTTTCTTTACAGCATAGTCAGCCCTCGGCTCCAGCCATTGGCTTGGAATGGATTTTGGTACGAAAGCTTCTTTCATGGAGCTTTACCATTGGCTCTTCCCAACACCTGGGAAAACATTATATCTAAGAGAGCTTGATAAGTTATTGTATCCCCGAGGTGTCCCCCCTGTCCCTGGTGCTTCTATACTTTCTTTCCTTGACTGTAAGTTGTGATCATTTTTTGTAAGCGAGATATGAGAGTATTTGGACCGAGAAGTGTTGATAGATGTCTGTGGAATATGATGCCTAAACCCTCTGTCATTTTCACTTCTAAAATCCAGCCCACCAACAACTTCATTTGGAAAGTTATTCTTTGTTTCCACCTCTCCAAGGTCCTTTTGACCATCAACGGGACAATTAACTTCTCTCCAGCGTCCATACCCATCCACTGTGAACTTTGGAATATATTTTGTTCTCGTCTGCTGCCCTTGGCGACTTGTAGTTGCAACCATTGACCTCGTCAATTCATTTGTTGGGTGCATCTGAGATGCTACGAATTCTTCAACTTGCAGGAGCGTATTTTGTGGAAGGCTGAAGAATTTACTTTCCATTTTGCCTCTTGCATTTTACCAAACAACCCAAAATTCTACTTCCTTGGACTGTTCTTTTCACTTTGTGATTACCTGTGTTGTCGTTGTTCAATCTGTTTATGTTTGTTGCTATGCAATAGCCTCGGTTACAAACCGAGAATGAGACTGAAACAACATGACAACGAAGGGGCAAAGCAAAGCAGATTCGAGAAACATCTACGAAAAGGCTGCCATAAATAACTCACACAACTCAAAGCAAAGAAGAACTGAGGTATTAGATTATTTTATCGTATTTCTAGCATATGTACGCCAACAGTTTCTAACGGTTATTTGGGTCTTTTTATAGTCAAGTAGGCAGCAGTGTGAGTGCACAGCCACTCAGAAAAAGTAATCTTATTCTTTTTGTTTAGGTTTGACCTCAAATCCTTCTCGACAAATACGACCGACACTTGACGGAGAGATGCCACAAATATAAGCAATTTTTCGATATGACATCGACGCTACCGATCGAAGGTAGTTAATGTACGCTCTCTTCTTGCTATCGATCTTCTTATGAAAGACCATTTTCGATACCTGTCAGCTTCAGTGTTTAAACCTTTAAAACGTTATAATATGGAAGTGTTTTCATTTGCGTTCTATTTGAGGAATTGTGCATTGAATATCAATTACAGGAAAGTATCAATTACAGGAATGTATCAATTACAGGAAAGTGGGTAGCTACCACATAAATACATTTTATTGCGTTATTTAGAACGTCAGGAAGTGATGCAGCACTCTTGTGAGGACAAGTAAGGGTGTTAAAATAGTTCATAGCAAATAGCCTCGTTTTCGTGCAAGGGCTTTCGTTCATTAAGACATTCCATTATAAACAACCATAGGATATTTTTGTCTACTTTTTTTAATTGATATTTTAGGATAACATAGCTTTCCATTTGATATTATAGTATAGAAAATTTTGAAATAATGGGTTGTTTACAAGGAGAAACACGCGGAAAGACACATGATATGATAAACTTATCAATTATTACGTCACAGGCTAAAAATATCATCTTGAAAATATCACCATTGAGTTCAGAAACATCGAAAACCCCTATGAGGATTCGGTTGATTTTGTTCTACGAATCCGTTTTCAAAAAAAAGTTCAGACAATGCCTGCCAAAAGTGTTGGAACACTAGAATCCATTTTACCATCCTGCTGTCTACTTTCCCCTCTCCCCTTTGAAACAATGTTGTTTTATTCGATCACTGCCGTGTTTTCGAGCACTGTAAACACTTGAAGTGGCTGCTATAGCAATTTCACACCTAACAACATTGTTTAAGGTAGCTGGATACAGCATAGGTTCCAAATCTTTAAATTGGCGTAAAAAGGTCGGTGTAAAATTCTGTGACCTATTTCTTCGAATTGAATGGTTTGAAAGACATTTTAGCTACTTTGCTATAATTCTACCTTTGGACTTTCCTGAAATCTGCAACATTTTTTGAAATTACAGCGCATCTTATATTTCAACTCATTTGAGGATGTGACGTCATCAAATTTCTAAATCTTAAACCATAAGGTTGAGAGACTTTTGTTGATACCATATTGTAGACATTCATAAACTATCTTCTTCTTGAAAATTATACTATGTTTCCTCAAAAAGCTTAGAAATTACGATGGTTTTAAGTTTTTTTCAATAATTTTCTTGAATTCTTAAAAAAGAAGAAAAGCATTCTAATTCTGCAAATATTAAAGATTTCTGAAAAGTCCAAAGGCAGAATTATTACAAAGTAGTTAAAGTTTCTTTCAAGCCATTCCATTCAAAGAAATAGGTCTCATAATTTTACACCGACCTTAATAAAGATTTAGAACCTATGCTGCTGGATACACATTTGATGAAAAAGGCACAGTTACACTTCTCAAAGCCATACAACGTGAAGTATACATCTAATCAGCTTGAAATTTTCACAAAATATAGAATACATCCTAATGAAAAAGAAGATACATTTTTTTTAAATATTCAAAGCTGGCCAGGGGGTAGCGTCTAAAAAATATAATCAGCCTATTTGTTTCCAAAAGACTATTTCTTAGAGGGATAAATAACAACAAATCTACCTGTTTATTACTGTTCAATGATACACTGAGTCTGCACTAAATAATTTTATTTCTCAATATTTCGTGTTCCAGGGGGTAAACACAGGAAAACGTGTTTTCTTTTCAACTTTTCAATATACTTGAAAATAAGGCAAATCTGTCCTGCTCAGTGCATAGAGCATGAAAAAATATGTTAGTAAGCCAAATTTCTCTATGTTTGACCCTGTGGTTCTCAAAATATTATTTGGAAAGGATATATAACCTGCGGAAATGTAGTTTTTAGAAAATTGGCCTTAAAGTTTCAGCAACTTTTTGGGCATAAATACTTAAATCCTTACAGTTTTTTCTGCAGAAATTGACTTCAAATGACCATGTTTAGGCAAAATTGTCTGAAAAACAACATTTAAAGACATTTTGCATATCAGAATTGAATAATTTCTACCAAAATATCATTCAAAAAGCGCTATTTACAATAAAATAACATTTTTCAGCAAGTATTTTGACAAACTAGACCAAAAACCGCATACAGTTCCTTCCAAATCTTCGTTAAACTCAAATTTAACTTGAGAACCTGATTTTGGCCAATTTTCAATAGGGCGTCGCAACCACACTCAAATTGTGCTACATGCTGCAAATCACTTGCTCTGTAACTGTGCCAAGTTGTACTGAATTCTGGTGAGTCTAAGGCTGTTTTCAGAAGGGGGGGGGGAGTAGAAAGCACCCACTATATATAGTAGCTTGAAAAAAGCCCATATGGATTAGGGTTAATTATTTTTATATTCTCCTCCATTACGTCATTTATCCTCTTTATTCTCTCTACCAATGCCTCATGTATTCTCTTTATTTTGTCTACCAAAGCACCATTAATTATCTTTAATTTCTCTACAAATTCACCAAGTCTTCTCTTTATTTTTCACCAAAAATTCACATTTTATTTATCTATTTCCTACCAATGCATCATTAATTCTTATTATTCTCTCTACTAATGCATCATTTATTATCCTAATGTTCTCCACTTATGGATCATTTATTCTCTTTATTTTCGATACTGATGGATAATTTATTCTCTTTATTTTATCTACCAATGCTTCATTTATTATCTTTCTTTTCCCTACCAATGCGTCATTTGTTCTCTTTAGTTTCTCTACTGATGCATCATTTATTCTCATTATTTTCTATACCAATGCCTGATCTATTCTCTTTATATTATCTACAAATGCAGCACTTAGTATCATTATTTTCTCTACTAATTCATCAGTTATTCTCATAATTTTCTCTACTGATGGATGATTTATTTTCTTTATGTTCTCTACTGATGGATCATTTATCTGTTTATTTTCTCTACCAATTACTCATTTATTCTCTTTATTTTCTCTAGTAATGCATCATATATGCTCTTTATGTTCTCTACTGATAGATCATTTATTCTCTTTATTCTCTTTATCAATGCACTATTTTTTATCTTTATTATCTCTACTGACGCACCATTAATTTTATTTTTTCTCTACAACTGCATCATTTATTATCTTTCTTGTCCATACCAATGCATTGTTTATTCTATTTAGTTTCTCTACTGATGCATTATTTATTCTCGTTATCTTCTTGACCAACTCTTCATTTATTCTCTTTATTTTCTCTACTGATGGATGATTTATTTTCTTTATTTTCTCTAATGATGGATCATTTACGCTCTGTATTTTATCTACCAATACATCATTTGTCATCTTTATTTTCCCTACCAATAGTTCATTTATTCTCCTTATTTTCTCTACCAATTCCTCATCTATTCTCATTATTTCATCTACCAATGCACCAATTATTCTCCTATTTATTATTATTTTTTCTCTACAATTGCATCAGTTATGAACTTTATTTTCTCTACAAATACACCAATTCTTTTCTTTATTTTTCACCGCAAATTCACCATTTGTTCTTTTTGTTTTCTCTATTAATGCACCATTCATGATATTTTCTTATCTCTAAAATTGCATCAATTACTATCTTTGGTTTCTCTACAAATGCACACATTGTTCTCTTTATTTTTCACCACAAATTCACAATTTATTTTCTGTTATTTCTCTACCTATGCGTCATTTAATCTCCTTATTTTCTCTACCAATGCATCACTTATTCTCTTTATTGTCTCTACTGATGGATCATTCATTCTCTTTAGTTTATCTACCAATGCATTATTAATTATTTTAATATTCTCGTCCATTGCGTGATCTATTCTCTATATTTTATATACAAAATGCACCATTTATTCTCTTTATTTTCGATACTGATGCATCTTTTATCTCTTAATTCAACCATTTACTCTCTTTATTTCTCTTTCAAAAATCCACCATTAATTCTCTTTATTTTCTCTCCTAATGCACCATTCATGATATTTTCTTATCTCTAGAACTGCATCAATTACTATCTTTGCTTTCTCTACAAATTCACTAAATTGTTCTCTATATTTTTCACAACAAATTCACAATTTATTTTCTCTATTTTCTTTACCAATGCTCCATTTATTCTCTTTATTTTATCTAACAATGCACAATGTATTCTTATTATTCTCTCTACTTATGCATCATTTATTATCTTAATTTTTCTACCAATGCATATTTTATTTTCTTTATTTTCACTACTGATGGATCATTTATTCTCTTTATTTTATCTACCAATGCATCATTTATTAGCTTTATTATTATGGCGTGTTATTTGTGTTAAAATTGCCTATATTATTTTTTTGTTTCTTTTCCCTAATTGTATTTCCTTTACATGTAATTATTCATTATTTCTTTCGAATTTATATTTAATTTATCTACTATCTATTTCCAATTATCGTTCTGCTATTAATCATTTCCATTATAACAAAACGCCATGCATTCTTTTTAGAAGAAACCTTTTCTTTTTCGCATGATCTATTTTAAATTTTCTATATGCACTTTAATAAATAGTGTGCCACCTTCTTTTTCTATTTCTCTTTACATTATGCAATTCTGCATGACATAATGCAATTCTGCATGACAAAGGCATTTCTGCATGACATAATGCATTGCGGGCTTCACCAAAAAATGGCGCAAAAATCTTGGTAATGAGGCAAGGAAAGCATGGCTACTTCAAGACAATAAGACCCCCCTGACCTTTGTGAAGCCGTGTCTAGAATAAACCTATTGGCAGCAGAAGGACAAAGGCTTAGTTCCAATTTAAACGTTCAACAGTCTTGTAGCACATCAAATATTCAGCCACTTCCAGCTGAAAGTGCATCACAATCACAGAATCAAGCCTATGGAGCGCCTAGCTTAGGCCGCCACGTTGACGCAGGTCATCCACAACGACAACAGCGTCAAAGCAGAATTTCTGAATCCTTGAACCCTGTTTCCGACATTTAGGGGAACAGGCAACAATGCTTTCAATAACAGAACCAGGTAAGTGAGCTTAGAGAATTGTATGATACCAAAATAACATAGAGAACACAATTTATATTATGTGGCCTACTTTTTAGGAGAATTGCTGATGGCAATTGGCAGATAACAGAATCCAAGCCACTGAGAATTGATAGTAGTCGGGGGGTCGGAATTTTAGGAGTCGAGGTTGGAAAAAACTACAAAGTAGAAATAAACAGGGGTCTTCTGTTAAGGAGGGGGTAAAAGGCAATGCTGTTAAAAGACAGATTTCTACAAAGAAGGGAAAAGTCGGAAAAGTTAATCAAATTAACAAGGGTAATTTCATTGCTGGAGATTGCTTTGTTCGTGTCTTTAGAGGGTCTGCATGGGTTAGATAGGTATCTTTGGGCAAATTTGCAAGGCTTAAAATTTAATTATTTGCAATCAAAAGTTTTATCCAGAAATTGTCTCCTTATTGCAGCAGCTCAGAATAGCCTGTTTCACATCATTTAAAGAGCCAATTGATCTACAGCTTCTAGTTTTTCAGTGCAGCCCAACTATTCAGGAATACCCATCTTGCCCATGCAGACCTTATAGAACAAACCCTGCATACTTTTCCATACAATTTCATTGTTTTAGTACTGAAAGTTTCTTCGTATGCTCTCTGAATTCTCCCAATGGCTCTGTTCTGTAGAAGGTCAATTTTTTATTTAAAGCAATGACAAGCTCTATTATTTTTTAATGCAGAGTACCACCAAGACAACATCCATACCAAAGACCACATTCTAACAGAGGGAAAGGAAAAGGCAGGAATCCCAGTAGGATTGTTCACAAAACAGTTGCCATCTTTTCAGATCCTTTAACAGATGACTTACCAACACATTCTAAGAGAGTTCAGTGAAGATCTGATGGCCTAATCATAGATGAATTCCCTTTTGACAGAAACTGGGATGAAGAGGAATTGAAAATAAACATCTTAGGACAGGTTCCCATTGTACACCGAATCAGAGATATAAAATTCATGAAAGGCTGCTATGGAAAACTTGCACCTTTCAATCTACCATCTGGAGTGCACCTCACTGGAGAGCGTCTGTTGCGCATATTAGGGCAAGGTACTAGTATGGGTGAAATGATTGCTGAAGAAGACCTAGAAGATGACCTAGATGACATTCCATTAGCTGCACAACCCTCAGTATTTAATCAGGAAGACCATTCAGTGGAAGAGCCAATTCCTTCTACCTCTGCTGCAGAAAATCTATAAGAACCTACAGAGGACAAAGATAAAATTCTTACAAATTTGAAAGCAATGTTTCCTGACAGGCAGGATGAATTCCTCAGGCAAGTTGCTGCTTTCTCTGAGCGAACAGAGGAAGCTGTTGATGCTGTTCTAAGAAAAAAGATATCTTTGGCAGAAATTCTTGGACAATTTAGAGAAGCAAACATTGAGGAAAGTGGGTTTCTACTCACTGTGAATCGTGACAAGATATGGAGAGAGTGCATGGTATTTTATAAGATGGCTTTAGCAGACAAGAAAAGACAATTCAAGGAGTTGAGGGTTTCCTTCTATGGAGAAGATGGCATAGATTGTGGGGCATTAAAGCTGGAATATCTGCAGCTTTGCATTGAAAAAGTCATGGAAAATCTTTTTGAAGATGCAGCTGGCTTCAAGATTCCAAAGAAATCAGCAGACGGGATTATCACTTACAAGCTGGTAGGGCTGTTGATTGGACATTCTATAATTCAAGGGGGTCCTGGTCTTGGATGCATGCCAGAATGGTGCTACAGATTCATAACAACTAAAGATTTCAATGGCACTGCAGAGCTTCTTTCTAAGGATCAAATCCCCCTTAACGCAGCCACTGCCTCTCTCCATACCTTCATACATGATTTGCAAGAAGCCAGTACGGATGACAAGGTGGATAAAATTCTCGATGAAACATCTGCAACAGGTGAGGTTTACATGCAAATTGTAAATAGCTCCTCCTGGGATATAACACAGCAAGTAACTGCAAGCAATAGGGGCTTGCTGATATTTGAACTGATCACAGATGAGCTTCTTAGGAAAAGGACTGCACAGTTACATGCAATTTGCGATGGATTGGAAAATGTTGGTGTCCAAAAGCTTCTCACTTTGCATCCAGAAGAGATGAGGCCATTGTTTGTACAAGGTGGAGAGCTTGATTACGATCTCATTGCACAATCAATAACAACAGATTCACACCTCACTGAATCTAACCAACGAGCCTACAATTTCCTAATGGAGTTTCTCCAAAGAGCAAATCATAAGGACCTCTCCCAGTTCCTTCAGTTTTCAACAGCACTGAAGATGATTCCTGCAGTTGGTTTGAAACCAAAAATAGACATAAGATACCATTTGTCCTCAGAAAAATCCTTTCCAGAAGCTGCAGTTTGTTTTAACCAAGTCACCCTTCCAATTAGATATGAAACTTTTGAAGAATTTAGAGATTCCTTTATGAATGCACTCAACCTAGAATGCACAGGGTTTGGTAACATGTGAAATCCAGCAGTAAAGCTGTTTGATAACATTTGTCTGCTGAGAAAACAAAGGGAAAGACTTACTCGTTTTATGACACACTTTATAGTAATTTAAATACATCTAATCCTCAGGTACTAGTGAATTTACAGAATAGCTACTCTTTATAAAGTTTGCAAAGTGTACCTACTAGCTAATTTCTGCCGACAAAACATTCACTGAGTCTCATAGTTTTACTAGCTGACCAATCGAAGTGGGTTTTGAAGTTTCCCTTAACAGGATGAGGAACACAATGTTAATCCCTGTAAACTAAATAAATTGGCTGCAAAATTTATATAATCTCCACCACTTTCCTTTGATATTACCATTTAAAGATATTAACTATATTTGATAGCATCATCTTTGGATTTTAGCAAATGGAAGCCTCAGGGCCGTAGGAAGCAGCTGCAGATTGGGGGGGGGGCTTTTGTGCTCAAAACAATAGAGAACAATACATTTAATTTATACTTGAGATGTATAAATTTTCAAAATTAATTGGGGGGGGCTCGAGCCCCCCTTCTCCCTGCTTCCTATGGGCCTGATCCTTTAGCAAGACTCAGTAATATGTTTTAACTCTGTACATGATGATTAAAGATAGCAAATAGTGGCCATAGGGGCATCTAGAGAGGCAATAAGACACATGTAGACATGGGCTGATTTGGTAACAACATCCTTCATTTCTTAGGTGTAGTTATGTCTTGACTTAAAAACCCTGCTTCCCATGCACAACACAACAGTTAGCCCAATTGGTATCAGGGCAACTTTTGGGACTTGTCTATTTTAATTAGCTGACTGAGAAAATTTCCCTTGTCTGCAACCGCAAATTGCTTTGAGTTGTAACATCAATCATAAGAAACTGAGGCTATTATTACAAAATCTGCCTTTGTTACATTTATAAGACATCTAGAAAGGCATTTTATGCTTCTCAAAGATTGAAAGGTTTTCTACCTGTATTTCAATTGATCTCTTAATAGAATGGCTTGGAAACATTCTTTTTGTTTGTAAAGATTAAGTTGAAATTATTATTTGTTAAGTTGTCTTATGTAGCTTATGCTGAAAAGATTATGTTTTGTTCATTAAACTGATCCAAGTTTTGAATGAAATCTCTGTGAAGTTCACGATCTTTTGCATGAGCGAATGAAACCCTCTATCTTTGACTGAGTACATGTACTGCTTGCATGTATAAAGATACCCCAAAGTTCCCATCATCAGCACATGAATCAGGAATAGCTGCAAGCAGCTGCCCATGTAGTGTCTCAGCATCTAATGTCCACTGTGGCACAGTAACTTGATAGTCCTCTTCATCAGGAAGTGGACCATCTGGGTCTATCCCAAAGTTCTGAAAATTGTACCCAGGATGAAATACACCATCAATAGCTGCATTACCAGTATTTCTTGACTCAACCATTCCAGTTATCCATAAATTGTATGGACTTCTATTATGTACACTGCTTAAAGGATGATGATTCCAACCTTCTCTGAATTCATTTAGGGACTTATTTATGCGATCCATGTACACAAAATGCAATGACCATAAATGCAACTCGTTAAGGGGGTCCAACAGGTTCGATTGCTCCAGACTCTCAAATATTGCAACATAGAAGGACAAAACTCCTTGATAAACATCCCTGTGCAATCGCTCCACTCTCTGATTGTGGACAGAGCTGCCTGTTATTATGCTACCATGACCGCATCCCCTGTTCTCGAGCATAAATCTTGCTACCAGAAGATTTTCAAGGCCGTGATCACTACGAACACGTGATGGCATTCCAAAATTTAAGACAGACGCTTGAAAAAGTTCAAGCACAGTTTCACTCTTATTATTGTCAGCACAATTCAAATGAGTTATTAAGCGAGAGAACCCATCAATACAAGCATGAACGACAAAGTTCCATCGTATCAGTTTATGGCAGCCATCTATATGCCAAAGAGAATTTGGGCCTGGTACCCAGTAGGCACGACGGTATACAACACCATACCACCTTACAGCAGTGCCTACAGGGTCTAAGTCACGCATAGCATCCCTCAATCTTTGCTGTGGAACAACAACTCCCCTGGCTCGCAATGCACCTGTCATTCTTCGTTGTCCAATGTTTGGAGTCACAGCCATAATGTTTTGCATTTCTGTGTGCAGTTGTGCATCAGTGAAAGGAGCTGCATTCTCAGTGATTCCATGCTCGGATCTTCTTCTTAACAAAGTACTCCTGGAAATTCCTAATATTTTTTGGATCTGGCTCCATGAAAAGCTGTATCCTCTCAAGAAAATCAATTGATCTCTGTCGACATGAATTTTTGGTCGGCCAGGAGTGCCACTTCTTTGATAATCAACCAAATATGTGTTTTGAGGATGCTCATCTTGATCAAATCGGGGACAGCAATGTTTAACTGTGTCTTTGAGCTGGGAGGCCACATCTCTCAGACTCTGAATTGTAGCAGAGTCGCCTACTGCATCATTCTGACTAGCAAGTGCTAAGCCATAATGCACATCCTCTAGCCGTCGCACCACAAGATCATTCAGTTCTGCATCTACAGCAATATGGGGATCAAGAGCCTGTCGAAAAACAACTGAACAGGCTTCAACAAAACCTCTGAAAGCATCTGCAGGGGTACGGCTTGCTCTTTGAAGTGCGTCCCGTGCGTTTTGTCTGTGGTTCGCCATGAGAAACAAAACGTCCAAGGCATAGGCCTGCTTGTCGCATTACCAAGATTTTCGCGCCATTTTTTGGTGAATCCGCAATGCATTATGTCATGCAGAAATGCATTATGTCATGCAGAAATGCATTATGTCATGCAGAATTGCATTATGTAATGAGAAATAGAAAAAGAAGGTGGCATGACACAATTTATTAAAGTGCATATAGAAAATGTAAAATAGATCATGCGAAAAAGAATACGTTTCCTTCCTCTAAAAAGAATGCATGGCGTTTTGTTATAATGGAAATGATTAATAGCAGAACGATAATTGGAAATAGATAGTAGATAAAATTACATATAAATTCGAAAGAAATAATGNCTCATTTTTCCTCCTCTAGAGCCTACGATATCCTAGGTGGAAAAAGAAAGCGATCTATGTAAACCTACCCTCTTTTTTTGCCCCTTCTTTCAAAAAGAAAGTGAAAGTAAGATCAAACTCCAATGTACTAATGGTCCGGTAATGAGGTTATGTGTAAGGATCATTCCCTTGGGCGTAGAAGCTTGGATGAAAAAGCAACTGCCCCAGCCCCCAGTTTGCAAACCAAACAAATTCCCCCATTATGCACAGATTCAGACTTTGGAGCAAATGTTGGTAATGGTATTTTCCATGGTATAGACGCAGTTTTAGGGGAGTCTTAATGCCGAGAGGGATAACAAAGGGAAGAGAAAAGGTTTCGGGTCATTCCTATGACGCATCTTAGTATATAGATATTAGATGTACACAAGAAAAAGACGACTTGAAGTTCCTTAATTCTTTTATTCTATTCAGTTATTCTCGACGCCTTTCGACTCCGTGGTCATCGTCAGGAGAATATATACATACATACACAATTTTAAATCATTCGGCATAAGATGAAACGGTGAAATAATATCTATCATGAGTGGGCTACCACCATTGGAAAATCAAATGTGTCCCAGCCTGGGATCGAACCCGGGATCCTCATGCCAAAAGTTTCTCGAACACGCCACTGCGCCACTCAAGCACAATGAAATGTTGGAGAATCTGAAGTCATTCAGATCTCTGGTCCTATACATACAGGGTTTCCCAAAAAAATGTGCCCCGTTTCCCTGAAGATTGTGATGAAACGGAAAAGATTATCGCCAAACTTTTGAATAATGTTGCTTTTCAGATGTTCAGTTAAAATGTGCTACCATTCCCGTAAAAATCTATTGAAAAATGATGGAGCTATGATCTTCAGAAGACCAAATGTGTCTGATGACTGGGCCATTTTGTCTTACTATTTTGCAGCGATAAGCAGCTTCATTGATTAACCGAAACAGCACTTTTCAATGTTATAGCTCTTGCATAAATTCTAATAAGCATCCAGGAGTTCATTGTAATATGTCATATGTTTATGCTCTACAATTTCCTTTCAACTATAATCTTCCCTTGCTGAAAGCCTGTGAGCATCTGCATATTTACTTTGGCGATGCTTTAGCAGACAATTTTTCATTGATTATCTTTCAACCAGTCAATAAAAAGTCTCGCCCATTACGTAATATCGTATCATATCAACACAACATTGCTCTTTGTTTAATCCTACCTCGTCATTGTCTGATCCTTGATGAGTGAAATGAAAACATGAACAACAGAGAACAAACAACTGACAAAAGCGATTAAGTTTTTTATCGTTTTCGCTCGGATGTCCATGCCTTCGACACAGTCACGAGAGAGACTCTCCGTTATGACTATGCTTTTGATTATGGTGGAATATTCGGTTCAAAATTATTTATACCAAATACGGGCCGATTTTTGCATGATCGGGCCTTTTTTTGCAGTAGGGCCCAAGTTGCAAATCGGGTCCGATGGAAAACCCGTCATCATCATGGTCGTATTCATGTTGAAAGACGACAGCTAATTGATGGCATACCATAACATTAAAAATATAATAAGAGGTGCAAGGCTTTTGATCAAGTTCGATCCACGATTGGTAGTAGAGGCCTAAAGTATTACTGTATTCTACCAGGTAGTTTTACTTGCAATCTCCTACTCTCTTGTTTGCATTTCAGAAGCTGCTTATTGCTTCCTGACGAGATTACATGTTCATTTTTTTAGCATCTTGCTAAAATCTTCTTGAAACATCTTTAAACGTCTCCTGTGAGGTAAATACCATTGTTAATTCATCCAAGTAAATACCATTGTTAACGCAGCTAGGCTAGCGCCTTCTGAGAATGCGAATTTTCTTTTCTTCCACGAGACATTGGCTCCAAGACGCATGCCCTAAACTCGAGGGGGGTAACTCCTATGGGGAGTTTGGTATACATGTGCCTGCCCGGGTTATGGGTTAGTTTGCGATATTTTGCCCGGTTTATGGGTCATGTTCTGTGAAGTTTCGCCCGGGTTATGGGTACATTTGTAATATTGTGCCCTGGTTAT
>REGM01000208.1:180860-201218 GCA_004194415.1 Aurelia aurita | reverse complement strand
GCCTACTATTGTATGACTCAAACTTAATGCAGGTAATGTAGATGATAATGTATCCGCCGCAACCACTACAGAGAGTAATTACTTCTTTATTTATTTAGATATTTTAGAGTATTAATTTGTATAAATAAGAGGTTCAACTTTACATTAGACAGAACAGACATGGATATGTGATGCTAGTGTAGGAAGGGTGGATTACCACCAGCACAAGAGTCTTGTGAAAGCTCTTAGTGTTTCTTGTTGTTATTGCGATATTGTATTTGGTATTTAAAGGGCATACAGTGCTTGAGAAAGACTGGGATGCGCCTGTGGTTATAGTTGATGTAATATTAGAGAGCTCCTAGGAATGAGAGCCAACCAGAATCTCGCTAGCATTGGTTTAAAGTCTAAAGAAGGAATATTAAAGATCAAAAGGGAAACTCGATACTGTTGTCTTCACTGTGTAACGCTCGTGCCAGCCGTACCCTTTTACACAGCAATGACTTGCACACTTGCACATGCTTTAGCACGTGTTATCCTCTTGGGAAGATAAAATCTCCGAGAATATTGTTGTTATATTTCCAGGGATGGCACTTTCATCCTCCCAAAGGGATAAAACGTGCTAAAGCATGTACAAGTCATTGCTATTTAGGCAGAAATATGACGAAATTTGGTCGTATTTTCATGCCGTTTTTGAAGGTTTCTTGGAGGGGCTTTCTTGAGAAAATCCCTCCTAATTTCAGAGGGGAGTAGCCGATTTCAGTCTGGTAAAATTTAGAATTTATTTGAACTTGTCTACTATTAAACAATATATTTACCAATATTATTGCCTCGATATCCAGGGAGTAGTGGCATTTCAAACGGGGAGTGTTTTTTCTGACTCACTCGGTACAACATTCATTGTTTAGATCAAGAGTATTTAGATATAATTTGTTTCCTTTTGCGATATGTGAATTTATTCTGGAAAAACAGAACAAAATAATCTATAATGCAATGAAGCAATGCAACATCTCCCCTTTTTCAGCGCTCATACCATGGAGCAGTGAGGACACCTTTATTTTGAATTAATTTTTTATCCGCGGCTACTACCTTAACCTCTTCGGAGGTGAGCTGCGAGGGGAGCGAGTGAGTCTGTTAATATATTATTTGTGCTCCGATAATCCTTTCCAAACAATCAGCCAAAGTTTTGCACACAGAAATATTTATGTGCAGATTTCAGGATAATTCTGTCCAGAATACTAAACAACTGATGTTATGTCTTTGTATTCTATGGTAATTCATTATGAAAAACCATACAAAAACCAAATCAGAATTTCTAAGAGCGTCATTGAAGTTGAAACTCCTCTTTCTCAACGAATAAATTCCCCCGTAATGTTAATGTGGTCCGAACAATGAAAATAAAACAAAGCGGCATTCTATCGTGTGGGTGATGACACTCCAGGTCCTAAGGCCCCAGGGTCCGGTTTTTACTGTATGCCTATATAAAGCGGCCTTTTCTTCCATAGGAATTTTTCTTCAATTCAAATTTATCTCAGACAATAAAGTTATTGTTTGGAAGCAGTTTCCCGTTTAATTGATGCCATAGCTATTAAAATGTTTATTGATTTATTCATTCTTGCATACTTGTCTGTGAAATGTAAACAAACAACGCTTTATTCTGCTGATTGCTTGGACTTAGCATGACCACTGAGCATGATAAAGAAGGACTATTATTCCATTGAGAAATGACTTATTCAAAACATTACATACAGGCACAGTTATACATACGCACACATGTAAAACTGCTGTGCAATCCACACCGATCACGTTTAATGCAATGGCGAGATTGTTGGTAAAGTCTTGGAACCAGCAAAGCAAGGATTGCACACTGACAAATGATAGTAATTGATCAGTGCAATCTTCTTTATTTCTTAATGCCAATGCTCCACTAGCAGTGTGCAGAGCATGGCACTTGCACACTGGAGATTTTCAATGACAATAGGCTATTCAAAACAGACAATAGAGGACAAAAGAAATTTCCCTGTTCACACCGGAGATCTCATCCAAAAGTGATGCCATACTATGCAAACTGGCCCAGTGCAATCGTTGCAATTCCAAGCTGTACAGTGCAATCACGAGGTCAGGATTGCACGGCTGTTTTACCTGTGAACTCATGATGAATTTAAATGTGAGTTTTTCACAGTGACTGGGCTCTTTGAAGTTAAAGCTATCAAGCAACAATTTATCAAACATCCTCTTCTTGTTAAGGCGGGATTACACTATCAGCTTCAGGCAAAAGTTGCTTCACATTTTTTCTGTGATCATACAATATGATAGTGTGAAGGACCTTACAAGTTGCTTGTAGTTGCGCGATAGCGTCTTTAATCCGCCTATTTCACACCTTTATAATTGGCCATCACAAGATAAGACTCAAATCCTTACTGGTTGCCAGAGCACGCGGAAATCATCCAATTTCATGCTAATCAGCCAATGACATCGCCGTTTTCTAGTCCCTTGATACAAAATCGGCTGTTCGAGGTGAATTTTCTAGTACCCTCAAAAAAAGTGAAATGGATGCTAAACTACTGCAGTTATTCGCATTTTTTTTTTGATAAATCAGTTGTAGAGATGTCCGTCCAGAGTTGTTTAGATGTATAGAAACATATCTTATTTGGAGCCGGAGCTGCATTCATTTTCCGGTCGAAGAATATTGACCTTCGTTGAAATATCGATAGAAGTCGCTACAAATGAGATATAAAGGTGAGGATTGCAACGACTATACATATTGCCATGAGCAATAACCCAAACACATTCGCTTCTATTAGATCTCAAAATTGCAGACAATTTTCAGTGACTTCTGGCAATGATATCATCCAAGCCCAAGCTTCTCCTCGTATAAAGCCCTTTCCATTGCCCTGAAAAAGTTTAGATAAAATTCTTAAGCTGGATGATTCACTTACCATCGATTCGGGAATCAGTTTGACTTCCTTTGTCATTTGTACTTCTGCAAATTTGTATAAAAAAACAACCAGTCTTTGCTAAATTGTAAATATTTCGTCGGTCCATATTTTTCTCTGTACACACACACACCCTCTTCAGACAACTGTAAACTTATTATCACAAAAGAATTGCATCACCAAGTATTTCTAATATGATAGAACGATTCGATTTGCTTGAAGCACTCATGAATTGCAAATATACAAAAAGAACAAACAGTTATTTTTGGGTGCGCTAAAGATGCACGTTTTTTCTCTTTGTCTACTCCAAGTTTTGGCTTTATGACCTTATATCTCCAGTGTTTGGTTGACGATTTTTAAATGCAAGGTACGGCATTTAAGTTGAAGATTAACATATTTTGCTGTCCACTCGGAAGGTTCCGATATCGTATCGTTTTGTTCCTTTGTCCTGTCAAAAAGAGGGCTCCTTATTTTTAGACACCCGGAATTTTTTTTCGCACCCAAGATACGTGATGAGCCTAAAACTGACTTCACTTTTTGGCAGCTAACTGCAAGAAAATTTTCTATTTTCTTGTCTTTTCCAACATTCAAAAGACACAATTACATATGGAAATATAGCTGAAGTTTTTATCCTACCACTATGTTGTCGAAATACCAGTTAGCTATTTGAGCTCTCAGGCAGACGCTTTGCCTACAAAGTGAAATTTATTTTGACGCAACAAGTATATTTCGAGTACCATGGGTATTGCAAATACCCTACTCACTATTTACAGAATTTCGTTGAACCAAATGTTTCCCGGGTAACTGTTAAAAATTCGAAAACAATCATTTTTGAAAACCTGCTATTTGTGCTCAGTGGAGCGTAGAGTAGGGTTATATTATATCATAGCAAAGAAGCTTGTCGGAATTACGAATATTTGAAATTGAAAATAACATTTCGTTACAGTGAAATTTTGGTATTTGAGACACTTCTACATATTACTATACATCATTTACACACTTATTCTTTTCTAAATCTACTAAGTTTCGCGGCATAATTGTTATCAGTTATTCAGCAACTTTGTCTTGATCTCAATCATTCTTCGCTTTGACTCTATTCTTGTACAGCTCTTCATAGAATGGCATGCTCCGTTCGATGGTCTGCATCACGATGTTTGGCAATCTTTCCTCTTTCAAGATCTTTGATGCATCGATTTTTGACTTTTTGGGATATTGTCTACGGAATCCTGAGCTTTTTACTACATTTTCATACCAGCCTGCCCCCACATCCCAATCTGGAACTGGACCTGGTTCCCATTCTAGAATCTTCTTGTCAAAGCGCAGGGCCGTCGAGAGACGGCCGGGGCCCCAGGGGCGAAACCCCGAAGGGGTCCTCCCGCGCCGAAGGCGCGGGAAAATTTTTTGGACCACGCCCTTTTTTCCTTAGGCCACACCCCCTATGCACTGTCAAAACGCTGTTTTTAGATGGAAACGCCCTCCTATACTTTCCTGAAGGAAAATTGACAACAAAGAAAAAATACATGCCTACTTCCTTNGGTCAAAACGCTGTTTTTAGGTGGGAACGCCCCCCTATACTCTCCAGAAGGTAAAAAGACAACAAAAAAAATATACCTGCCCACTCCCTTGAGGGCCACAAAAGGCCCCGGGCCCCCTGGTAACTACCCTGGCTACCCCCCCCTCTCGACGGTCCTGTCAAAGCGAACACCAATACCTGCATTATTCCCTGGGGATTCTCTAACAGATCATCGGCATCGACAATAGCAGGAGAATCGTCCAACTTTTCTGTTATGAAATGATACAACTTGCTTAGCTGAGGAAATCCACCTTCTTTGGGATCGAAGTATTCCCACCCTGTCAATTTCTTATCCACTGATGCTGCGTAGAGAGAAGGGATCGCTTTCCTGGGGTCGCGAATTAGAAAGGTGTGCTTGAAATTTCTAATGCCATCACACAGCATCTCATCGAAATTGTTATCAATAGCATACGCCATGTCTTTGGAAAACACTAAATCGATTCCATCATACTCTTTGAGAAGAGTTTTCCCAGTGGCCTTGTAAGAGTGCTTGCTGTCAGCTGGTTGATGTTTGTAACGGTTGCTCTGTCGGTCAGGACCAAAGTAGTAGGCACGAGAGTAAGGCTCGTGGAAAATCTTGCTGTTGTCTAGTTCCCTGATAGAACGCTCGAAAGCCGTTGATACACACCTTGGTGAAGACCACAGGAATACGCGTTTCGTCATGATGATCTTGTATTGAGTGACTGTATTCAGTGACTATAGATGTGGGTTTACCAATCTACTAGCCTGCATCACAGACCATAACCAGAGGGAGTTATGGTCTGTGTGATTGCCTCACTTGTGTTGTCCCAACGACTTCAGTATAAACAAATCAAACAAACAAAGAGCTAAACAAGCCAATATCATTATTTGAATAGCCATGGAATAACAGATGTCACAAGATCTCTGTGAAACTGGGACAAAAAAAGTGAGTCATCACACAGACTATAACTACCCCTTCGTTATGTTCTGTGACGCAGGCTACCAATCCTACCATCCGACCAGAATTTAATGTTGTAAGTTAAACGTGAAATTTCATATTTGCGGCGGAGCCGCAATCTATTCGAGTTGAACTGCTCACAGGATGCCAATTGTTTTCAAATTGATTCACGCTGTGACTTACGTCTAAGGTATAAGGTTCTTTGATTAACGTAGGACATTAAAACTAGCAATAACAATAGTCAGTGAGTTCGGCGTTTTTCCTGTCCTTTTCCCTCCTCCGCACTGTATAAAGTCCGCACGCAGGCTAATTGTAACAGGCCTTTGTGGTTCTGTTGGCGTTGCAATTCTTTGTTCAATTTGAATTGAAAATTAAATCACCCATGGGAAGTTCTTTTGTGGCCACAACTGAAATCAGACAACAACACATTCCACAAAACAAGAGAGAGATTAAGGTTCCATGCCTTTGACGTTTCATGATTGTGTGATCACAATACGTTGTTTACATAGATTTACAACTGATCTCAGTCTCCTTAGGGGCCGATTACATGGAGCGGGCTAGCCCGGTTAACCGGGCTGGCTCGCCTAACAGGGCTGAATGATCTGAACGATTACATGGAGAATTCCAGCCCGGGCTGTGGGATACTTGGCGCCATAATCGTACAATCTGTTCATAAAGCGCATGCGTTGCAGATTTCTCAGCCCGTTTTGCCGGGCTAGCCCGGTAGGCAGCAGACGAGATCTCGGCTAACCGGGCTAGCCCGCTTGCCATGTAATCGAAATTCTCTCAAACACTGTAACTGCTATTGACCCCGGGATCCCGGGTGAAAACTTTCACCTTGGTTAACCGGGCTAGCCCGCTCCATGTAATCGGGCCCTTAGAAAACTTTTTACGTTCCTTCCACACACAGTTCACAATCGCTCGCAAGATTTCAATTATACTGGAAGTCTACATAGCAAAGGCCATAAAGCGGCCTTTTCTTCCCTAGGAATTTTTCTGGACATCAAATTTATCTCAAACAATAAATCCATTGTTTGGAAGCAGTTTCCCGTTTAATTGATACCATAGCTATTAAAATGTTTATTGGTTTATTCATCCTTACATACTTTTCTTAAAAGTATAAAAAACCTCTTTATTCTGTACTGTTTCCTTGAATGCCTGGACTTAGCATGACAAAGAAGGACTTATTCAAAAGTCTCGGCTCCTAATTGCGGCGGAGCCGCAATAATATTCAAGTTGAATCAGATCAATTTGATAGATGTATGCGGGGGTCAAAGGTCAAACGGTTCAATGTCAAAGGTAGTGGTAAAGGCTGATTTCCAGTCAGTGGAATTTTCCGAGCGGGCGGAAATTCTTTTGTTTACGACAGAAAATGTCGCTTCGCAATTGAATAGAAATTTAAGGTTGAATGACTTTTGATTGTTTAAAAGTCCGCCCACTCGGAAAATTCCACTGTCTGGAAATCAGCCCTAACAAAGCGCTCTTACAATGCTCCGTTTTTGTTAATATCCGTTTTTGTCGCCGTTCACATTGCTCTGTTTTTGTACAAAAACGGAGGGAAAAACATCCGTTTTTGTCTGTTCACACTGATCTGCTTGATTACAAAAACGGAGCGAAAAACATCCGTTTTTGTGCGTTCACATTGCTCTGTTTTTGTGAACCTCATTGTTCAATATTGCAGCGTTTTCAAAAACCTCAATTTTTGTGCGTTCACATTGATCCAGGGCGTTTTCAAAAACCTCCGTTTTTGTGCTGTTTTTGTGCGGATCAGTGTGAACACTTTCACAAAAACGGATGTTTTCTCTCCGTTTTTGTACAAAAACGGAGCAGTGTGAACGGGGCCTTAAAGGCAGTCTGTCACGCATCTGATTGGCTGCAGTAAAATCAGAGCTCAACACAACGAATGTCTTTGTGAATCTGTGCATTGGGAACAAAGGAGGGCTGATCTGTATCACTTTCTACGGCCGTAGAAAGTGATTAGGATCAGCAGCCATTCAGTTCTCCTATTATTTGTATTNTTTCCATAAACATGGGTCGGTTTGGCTGAAATCGCCAAAAAATGCCTAAAAATGGGTGGTTTTCCACTAAAATTCATCATAAAAGTGGGTGGCTTTCTGAAAACCGGGCGGCAGACCCCCGTCCATCCACAAGTCATGTACCCCCCCCGGGCAAAATGTCCACCTAAATCAGATGAGTCCAAAGAAAGGCAGTGTTGGGTATAAGTTGAATACTCATGAAACAAAACAAAACCTAAGACAATTACAAAGTGATACAAAGTGCTACACGATTATCTACTAATTCTAAACAATTATTAATTATTATATATGTGTTGATATAATAATCCTCCAAATCCAAAGGAAAATTGGTGTGTTGTGTTATAGTTAGTCATTATTGTATAGGTATGTGTTGAGATAGGAGGTTGGTAGCTTGGACCCTGGTGTTTAGGGGAACAGTGAGATAAAGCAGAACTGCATCTGACTTCCAATCCCCAAGGACCTTGATGAGTTCTAGGGGAACACCAACTTGGAAGGCCAAGGAAGCACCCCCACGACGAAAGGAATGGGAACCAAAATCCATTCCTTGAAGGCCACAGTTTGGAGGCCACACTTGAAGGCAAGACCGGAGCTTGGACATAAAAAGACCATAGGTGAAGCCCCGAAGGGAGAGGGAGGGATGCACCCAAGCAAATGCCTGGGAGGAATCAGAGGCCATAGGGGTGAGGGAGAACGCCCGGGAAACAGCCAAGACTTGACAGAAGGGAGACCCAGTCACCCGGGGAATAGGGACGGTAACCACCCGTTCCCGAAACTGGATGGTCTTGCTCCAACGCACCTGAACCAACGCCCCCAAGGGGAAAAAGCGAAAATCAGCTTTGGTGAACTGGTGATCAGGGTTAAAACTACCAACCTTAGAAACCAAAAGATGGGCTTTCCTAAACATACCAAAAAAGGCAACCAGATATATTGCCCAAAACGAGGCATCAATGCTCTAGGCGAGGTTGAGTTGTTGATACAATCTGCGCAGTACATCAATAGTAATAGGGAGCTTCTGATTAAGATCATTACCAAGAACCCTCTTAACGCCAGTGAGTAGAGATGAGACATGCCAGTTGTCTAGAAGAGGGTTGGGTAGCCCAAATTCCTTGTTCATGAGGCCAATTATACCAATATACTGCTTGATACTTGAAAATTTTAGGGAACGGGCCAAAAAGGCAGAATACATGCAAATCGTCTGCGAGGAAGCTGGGACCGAGGGTAGATTCATGGAGATACAAAATCGCAGATAGGCATTCCGATGAGTGCTATAGGTGCGTTTGGTGTTTGTGGCAAATGTCTTGTGGCGATAAAATATAACTTCCTCTGCAAGCTCCTTGCAAACCTGAGCAGAACCTAGAAGTGAGAAAAATAGCATTGGTTGGAGACATGTGGTCTACAAGGAGCTTGCTAGAAACAATTGGTGGAGCTTGTTTCCTGCATAAATATGAATATAACTCTAATAATTCAGGGCCCTTGTGCATACGTGAAATACGATCTGCACGAACGTTATCTACACCTGGAATGTAGACAGCTGTAATGCGGAAGTTATGGATAGCTGACATCCAAAACAGATCCCTTTGCCATTTCATGACAATGGGGTTGGCAGTAGTGCCCTTATTGATCATGGCTACAGCGGCTTGATTGTCGCATTTGACAATCACATGATGATTAGCCCACAGGGGAGCCCATCTCCTAGCAGCAAGAAAGATAGCAAATGCCTCCTTTAAATTTATGTGGCGGGGAGCAATGTCGGGGGCATTTGCAGGGAGAAATGAGTAGGCCCAATTCCCCCGAAAATAGAAGCCAACAGCTTCACTTGAGGCATCTGTTTCGATGTCAGCTATGAGAACTTTGCTATGTATGAGACGCTTACCATTGAAATGATACAAGAAATTCTGCCACTAGAATAAATCCTTGCGGAACTCCGGTGTGAACAGAAACTTGGCAGAGGTGGATTTGAGCAAATTCATACCATCAATTATGCGACGCAAGAATGTGCGCCCACCATGAACTACTCTACAGGCCCAATTAAGCTTACCTGCAAGTTTCTGAAGTTGTCGCTTAGAGCCACGCTTACGTTTAGTAGACCTGTCTACCAAGTTTTTGGTTTCTTTGAGTTTGTCTGGGGTTAAGGAGAGCTCCATGGCTTGTGTGTCGAAAACAATACCCAAAAAGGTGAGCTGCTGGCAGGGAGGAACCACCTTGGAAGGACTAATTTCAAACCCGAGATCTAGCAGCAGCTCACGGAGGGTTGTGAACGCTAGTTCACACTCCTCCTTGGACCGAGAAACAATGAAGAAATCATCTAAATAAACGACAATGTCATCAAAACCCTTTCGACACATCATGCGCCTGACACTTTGCGTCAAGCGATGAAAGATACCTGGAGATCTCCTACCCCCAAAACAAAGACGAGTGTCATACATATAGGTGGGATGGGAATCCCCAGAAAAAGTCCACTTAAGCCCTCTGGCTGGGTAGTTACTTGGGTGGATAGGTACTGATCGATAGGCATGGCGTAGATCGATCTTAGCAAGGTAATAATTCTGATCTACAAGCTTGACGGCATCATCAGTGGTTTGAAAATGAAGCTTATCCAGGGAGGGGACATATGAATTCCATAATTTGCTTCTGTTTGTTTCCAATGTTCAAAACGACGCACTCACTAACTGTTGTTATTTCTAGTAATAATAACTAGCAATAGTAATAACTAAGTGCCCCACATCACTATGCAAATCTGTTGAAAACATTCCCCCAAATTTAGGCAATTTTTTCTGTGAATGTGGTTGATTATTGCAAATTGTACTGACTTTGTGAGGCTTCAGCCACAGCCAGCACAGCCCATCCATTTACAACATCCTTTTCTCACCATTCAATTCTGGCAGAAGGGCAGAAGATGAATTATGTTGATGGCCCCTGGTTTGCAGTTGTCTTCACCTTTAGTTGTTTTGTCTAACTCTCTTTGTGCAATATCTCCTCAAACAAAAATGTAATTGATTGGTTTTTGTACCAACAGAAACAACATTTAACAAACAAACAGACACAAAAAGACAGACAAAAACAACAGTTAAAGAATGAATTATCATTAATTCCATCATGAAATGAACAACAATTAATTTCAATTAAATGTTTGGAAAACAGATGTGTTTTGGCATATTGATACCAAAAGTTATATTCCTACTGATTGATGACTGAAAAACTTGTTCCTACAATTATATCTACAGTTTTGGTTTCTTTATGCAGGTGATTCATCTGAACATTAAATCTTCCTTATGTGTACCAATTATGCTCTGAAAGACAGCTTGAGTTTTAATTCTCTTCACTCCATGACATGTGTGTATGCTGCTGTGTGCTGTTGATATATATCCCTTAGGATTTTTTAGGCACAAACATGTCGATTGTGATGCGGTGTTTATCATGTCTGCAAATGAAAACAAAGAATGAATTAGATTGGATGACAAAATTAACAAAAACATCACAAATTATCATCTTACAGGCGCGCAACTACGGGGGGGGGTCCTGGGGGTCCAGACCCCTGCCCTTTTTGTCAAAAGGGCCAAAGTGCCCTTTTTCTGAAAATACTGTGTTAATCTGACGCATTTTAGGAATGTATTTTGACGGTTTCTTGCGATAATTTATCGAAATATGTTGAATTGCCAAGATCTTGAACTAAATATTAGAGTTTACTGTGCTGAAATTTAACTTTTCGTTCCGAAATCATTTGCAATTTTTTCTAAACATAAGGGTTCAAAAACTTGCAAAAATGGCTGAAAATCTCAACATAATTTCTGCAACTTTTATGTTTTACTGGGTGCACCAAAGAGAAATTCACATATTTGAACTTTTGTTATACAGAGACTACTTGATAAATTGNGACGGTTTCTTGCGATAATTTATCGAAATATGTTGAATTGCCAAGATCTTGAACTAAATATTAGAGTTTACTGTGCTGAAATTTAACTTTTCGTTCCGAAATCATTTGCAATTTTTTCTAAACATAAGGGTTCAAAAACTTGCAAAAATGGCTGAAAATCTCAACATAATTTCTGCAACTTTTATGTTTTACTGGGTGCACCAAAGAGAAATTCACATATTTGAACTTTTGTTATACAGAGACTACTTGATAAATTGGAATGAATCGAAGTTTGTTTGATACCCGAAATGCTGAAGTATTTTTTGCAATTTTTTCCTATTTTTCTGAGCATAAGCGTACGGGAAGAAAAAATCTAGGGGGGCTGCCTGAAGAAAAGTCTATTGTTTACGAAATTTTTTGCCCGGCTTACGGCGGATTATTGCCCGAGATAGGCAGATTTTCTAAATTTTTCGAACGTTGGGGGGCTGCCGCCCCCCAGCCCCCCGGTTCGTACGCTTATGTTTCTGAGCATTGTGGAAATATAGGTAAAAATCAATTAACGAACAATGATTTACTGCAAAATGCGTGAAACTGACCTAAAACCCCTCGATCAAAATTATACTCATTTTTTTATAAGAAACTAAGGTCCGGGGTTGGTAAGCAGTTTCTTAAATCTTAGGGCCATTTTGCTACAAGAAGTTTTTGATTTGCTTCTTTATAAAGGCACTAACGTATATGATCTAATAACTTTGATAAAATCACTTTTTAACCCTTTAGGGCAATGAAATGTGTTTGAATATAGATCTAAATTAGGAGATTCCTTATAATCATTTTCACGCAATTTGAAGTGAAGGAGTCTTCATGAATTTAATTCTATCAATATTCCAATGCTCGGAAAAATAGAAAATCACAAAAAATACTTCAGCCTTTCGACTATCAACCAAACTTTGATTCATTCCAATTTATTCAGTAGTCTCTGTACAACGAATTTTCAAATATATGGAGTTCTTTTTAGTGCACCCAGTACATGGAAAGCACTCCAGTTAATTGCTAAAAGACTACAAGCCGATAGNGAAGTGAAGGAGTCTTCATGAATTTAATTCTATCAATATTCCAATGCTCGGAAAAATAGAAAATCACAAAAAATACTTCAGCCTTTCGACTATCAACCAAACTTTGATTCATTCCAATTTATTCAGTAGTCTCTGTACAACGAATTTTCAAATATATGGAGTTCTTTTTAGTGCACCCAGTACATGGAAAGCACTCCAGTTAATTGCTAAAAGACTACAAGCCGATAGCCTTTTAAACGGGATTGTTTCTTGTCTTTACCAGCCCGGTATTAATTCTCTTCTCAGTATTATTCTCTTTTCAAGATATGCGCTCTCCAATAATCTAGAGGTTGTGATTTTTAAAAATTTTCCCGGGAGCAAGCCCCCGGACCCCCTCATAGCTCGCTTCGCTTGCGTTTCCTTTATCCACTTTCAAATTGCTAACGCTGTGAGTTGACATGTTTGTTGATTGGTATGCTTTACAGAAGCAAACGTCGAAGAAATATCCCTTGATTTCTGCCTTTACTTTCTGAGTTTGAACATTGACTCTCAGGAGAAATAATCAGGAGTGTGCCCTTTTTCTGCTTTTGACCCCTGCCCTGTAAAATTTCTAGTTGCGCGCCTATCATCATAATTTGCTTGCAAATTGATAAAACTGATAATAAGCTGTATTTTTACTCTTTGCTGTTGGCTTTCTATCAATGGCACAAGAAAATGCTCCTTCAGTCCTTCGGACACTGTTCATAAAATGACTCACGTAGTTTTCAACCTGCCCATCAAAAGGCCAAAGGGCAAATCTTTCCGACCTGATGAGGGTGGCCTAAATGGTTCGTTGACTCACGTATCGAGCCTGTCTGGTGACTATTTTCTTGCTTTTTCATGCTAAAAGATTGGTTTAGATTTCTCAAAACAATATAAACGAAAGATATTTGCAATCTTCTGGCTACTTTGATAACGAAATCGGTATGAAAGCAAAGGAAACAACGAATACTCACATTCACTTTCACTGTTATGGCGCCTTGAGTTGACGAAACACGAAACGCTCTGCAACAACAACCACAAGTAGCTCAGGCAAGCCAAACCGGTTTGAAAACGGGTTTGCAGCTACCAATCAAATCAGCGGATTTTATCACGTGCCTATCAAACCACCAATGAAAATGATGTTTTACTCGATGGTCTTAAAACCTGTTCTACAACGAAAATTGTTGAAGGATTTGAGATCCAAAGCAAGAATCTCAATATTCTTACGTACGCACAGACAGCTAAGTATGACCCACTCGGCGTGGGGCAATAATATCAACCTAAATCTCCATTCTGGAGCAGTTACAAGTTACATGTTCTTCAAACATTACATTTAGAACTGAACCAGTAACACAGGCATGGTAATCTAACTATATATGTATTGGTGTTTTCTTTTTCCTTTTATGATAGAAATATGTCAACCATTTTTTTATCTTTACAAGTTTTGTTCCTGTTTCTGTTTGTAAGGTGCCCCCGTCCTCCCTTCGCTTGTCCAATCATAATTCGTGATATTATTTTATTATCATCTTGATCCAATCAGATTCACTTCCTTTGCTCGTCTCGCAAAGCAGGATGGGAGGAGATATAAATATTGAACCAGGGGATTGCCGGAAACATTTTTTCTCCAGAACGACCAAATAGGTACACTCCGTGACCAAAAACCAAACGTTACTTTTCTCCATCGTTTCTTCGCCTCGCTTTCGTTTCTTTTTCCTCATTAAATCAAAAATTAAATCTTCAATCTCCGAAATCGGCATAGTTTACGATTTTTCATGGCCTGTTAAAAGTACATACCAGGTGTCACAGAAAAGAGTACCCCCTTTTGACTGGACAAAGAAACAAAGCGATAAGATATCGGGACTTTCAAATTCCATAGCTAAATTTTGTAATCCTCAACTTAAATGCACTTACTTTGCATTTCAAAATCGTTCACCAAACACCAGAGATACGAGTTTGCAAAGTCAAAATTTACTGTGCACCTAAAACCAGAGGTTTTGAAAAAGGCCTTAGCCATGATTTGGTATCATGGGCATTTCCAAAGGAACTTTAAACTTTAATTTTTCATTTTTGCTTTTGAAAAAATTATAGACCCATGGCCACGACCCTAATTAAACGAATCGAATAAAAATATGGTAAGAAAAATAGACTCGTGGCACATCTCCAAAATAAGCGTGCAGCTGCCCTTTTTACTCTACTTTGATACGTATAATATATGTTAGCAATGGAATGTAATGCAAGGACCGATTCCTCAAAATAAAATTAACTTCAAGAACAATTGAAACATCTCAAATTGTAATTCTTTTCGAAAATAAAAAAAAAGAATTAATTAAAGTTGAAAATTCCTTGCAAAATACCTGTGTGGTATCAAATAATGGCTAAGCCCTTTCTCAAAACCTCTGGTTTCAGGTGCACTCCAACTTTTGGATTTGCAAGCTGGTATCTCCAGTGTTTGGTTGACGATTTTTAAATTCAAGGTACGTGCATTTAAGTTGAAGATAATATATTTAGCTGTCAAGTCGGGAAGTCCCGATATCGTTCGTTTCATTCCTTTGTCCTATCAAAAGAGGGTACATTTTTTAGACGCCAGTTAGTTTTTTTGGCGCACCCAAGATACCCGATGAGCCAAAAACTAACTTCATTTTTTTGGCAGCCAACTGCAAGGAAATTTTTGATTTTCTTGTCTTTTCCAACATTCAAAAGACACAATTACACATGGAAATATAACTGAGTTTTTATCCTACGACTACGTTGTCAAAATACCAGTTCTAAATTTATTTGAGCTCTCAGGCAGACAGCTTCGTTGCAGTTGTTTTGCCTACAAACTGAAATTCATTTTGGTGCAACAAGTGTATTTCGAGTGCCATGAGTATTGCAAATACCATACTCACTATTTACAGAATTTCGTTGAACCAAATGTTTCCCGGGTAGTTGTTAAAAAGTTCGAAGACAATCATTTTTGAAAATCTGTTATTTGTGCTCAGTGGAGCGTAGAACAGAGTTATATTATATCTTATCTCAGAATTAGGAATATTTCAAATTGAAATTAACATTTCGTTAACCCTATTCTACCCGGAGGAGGGGGGAAAAAAATGCCCCCCAACAAAACTTTCTATAATAAAACAAGAAGTAACAAGAATATTGATCCAAGACGCTCTGACTTTTCCTCTTATTTAATTGGAAATTAAATTATAAATTTTTCATTGTCATAATTTAAGTCACGTGACCATGAGATGTCCATATTTGGAGCGTGGTAACAAAGAAAATCACTAAAACCGCCTTAGATTCTTTGTTTTAGCTTCGAGTAAGTCGTGACTGCTACCAAGCGATTCCCCTTTAAATGTACTTTCATTTGATATATACTTTATTTATATTTGCTTACGTCAGCAAAATATAAATATTTATATTTGCTTACGTCAGCAGGCTTGATACGACACCTGTCTCAATATGTATCAAGGGATGTACTTGATCAAATGCACAAACTGTACGTGCGCCCCCACCTAGATTACAGTGATAATAATAATAATAATAATAATAATAACGAATCATGATCAGTATATCCACAGAGTGGCTCTTAACCTGGTCGCTAAAGATACTTTACAAGGTTACAATTTCTAACTTGATAAATCTAAAAGAAAGTACAAGAAAGTACAAGAAATCAATGTTACATAAAATTTGAAAGTGTGTGGGTTAAAACTATTTGAAATTTGATAAAAGGAAATTGAAATTAAAAGTTAAATTCTTCTCGTAAGTTTCAAATTGACAGCCTCTTTTTCGCTTCAACAAGAAAGTATTCTTTGGATTTTGATGTAAATTCAGCTCTTGTCTTGGCATTCCTTATCATGTTTGTTAGCTTGTTGAAAATCTCAGCTGCGTTATTGCTGAAAGTTTTTGAATCCAATGAAGCTGCAATTATTGGTGCTGAGCTTGATCGTAAATGCCTGTTATTTTGTCTCAGTGTTATGTCTATGTATTCTGGTTTCTTTGAATCCGATATGTAATTAATATAGTCTACCACAGATATGATCCTGACTTGTCATCAGTCATCACAAAGCGTCTTGAACAAACGCAGTATGCAGCATCCTTGGCTGTGACTGGGGCATGGAGAGGTACAAGTAGGCAAAAGCTTTATGATGAACTTTGTTGGGAATCCTTGTACGAGAGACGATGGTATAGAAGACTATGTCATTTCGTCAAACTAAAATTGACACAGTACCCAGTATATCTTTTTTCTTTAATTCCTCCTGAGCGAAAAATATCATATGATCTGCGCAACCCTCATGCCTATGCACAAAATAGAGCCAGAACTGATCGTTTGTCTAGTTCCTATTTTTATAACACGCTGTATGAATGGAACAAGCTACCAGCCGAAATCCGAGCTTCTAAATCCCTTGCTGAATTTAAGCGGAAGCTGATTGCGTTGATTAGACCGGTCAAAAACCCTATTTATGGAGTATTCAACTTGAAGGGAATTAGAAGTATAACTAAGCTTCGCGTACAATTTACTGATCTAAATGCACACAAATTTCACCATAATTTTGAATGTCTCAGGCCTATATGTAATTGCGGTACAGCTAATGAAGACAATGAGCACTATCTCCTGCACTGCTCCGCTTTAATCAATTGCGTGAGGATCTCTTTGACACTGTCACAGAAGTGTTTGGTAATGATATCGCACACCTGGATTCAGAGACTTTGTGCAACTTGCTTCTTTACGGTAGTTCCAATTTGAATATGATCGACAACAGGATAATTATGGAAGCAACAATTGAGTACATTGAAAAAACAAACAGGTTAAATTGATTGCGGGTGCTGGCATGCTGTCTGGGTGAGGGGATTGGGTTTCTTTGTCCTTTCGCTTGGGTGGCATCTTAGTATCAGTGAATTAGCATAAAATCAATTCGTGAAATAGCACATTCATCTAGCAGCTCCCCTTTCTATCTTCCAGGCAGTTCCACACCAAACCATCCAAATTTTCTCAAAGTGCTGGACTTTTATCTTCATTGTACCATCAAGATTTGATGGTGCTAAACTGATGAAAATCTATGATATATAAGGGTTAGACCCACTGTATGGTTTGGTGTGGAACTGCCAGTCCCCTTCTTTTCTTAAACCGTTTGTATGTTGTCTCTTTTTTTGTTTCTTTTTGCTTGGAAGTTGGATTTGTAAAATTGTAAGTACCGTTCTTGGTGGAGGCCAGATGANACCAAACCATCCAAATTTTCTCAAAGTGCTGGACTTTTATCTTCATTGTACCATCAAGATTTGATGGTGCTAAACTGATGAAAATCTATGATATATAAGGGTTAGACCCACTGTATGGTTTGGTGTGGAACTGCCAGTCCCCTTCTTTTCTTAAACCGTTTGTATGTTGTCTCTTTTTTTGTTTCTTTTTGCTTGGAAGTTGGATTTGTAAAATTGTAAGTACCGTTCTTGGTGGAGGCCAGATGACCTTGTGTCTTCCTACGCCAAGAACGGTACAGTATTTGTATATTTATATTAGTTAGTTTTAATTTATTATGAATAGAAAAAAATATATATATAAATTATACGACGTCATTCATGTTGATGATGTCATATTTCCTATAAACAAAGACAAAATTTCAAAAATGTGTTATCAATCGATAGACAATCATATTTTCTTTACTTTCAAGTAGTTTATTGACGTTTTATTCCTCAAAATCAGAAATAATTAACACTTTTTGTTTTTCCAGTACTGAAGCTTATATGCGACATAGTCCTATTGTTCGGTTGCCTGGCAACAAACCACGTGACCAATTAGCATCAGATTCTATAATTAGACTACTAATAGATGTAATTACTATTGTACAAAGTTACAATGGCATAGTAATTATGGTTTCTGAGATAATTAGGGGCTGTGTTCTGACCCGAAGAGCCCGGGTAGAATAGGGTTAAAGTGGAATTTTATATATATTTCAGTTACTTCTAGATATTATTATACATCATTTACACACTTATTCTTTTCTAAATCTACTAAGTTTCGCGGTATAATTGTTATGATTTATTCAGCAACTTTGTTTTGATCTCAATCATTCTTCGCTTTGACTCTATTCTTGTACAGCTCTTCATAGAATGGCATGCTCCGTTCGATGGTCTGCATCACGATGTTTGGCAACCTTTCCTCTTCCGCGATCTTTGATGCATCAATTTTTGATTTGTTGGGATCTTGTCTACGGAATCCTGAGCTTTTTAGTGCATTTTCATGCCAACCTGCCCACACATCCCAATCTGGAACTGGACCTGGTTCCCATTCTAGAATCTTCTTGTCAAAGCGAACACCAATACCTTCACAATAAGCTTGCATTATTCCCTCGGGATTCTCTAACAGATCATCAGCATCGACAATAACAGGAGCATCGTCCAACTTTTCTGTTATAAAACGATACAACTGGCCTAGCTGAGGAAATCCACCTTCTTTTTGATCGAAGTATTCCCACCCTGTCAAATTCTTGTTTACTGATGCTGCGTAGAGAGAAGGAATCGCTTTCTTAGGGTCTCGAATTAGAAACGTGTGCTTGAAATTTCTAATGCCATCGCATAGCATCTCATCGAAATTCTCATCAATAGCATACGCCATGTCTTTGGAAAACACTAAATCGATTCCGTCATACTCTTTGAGAAGAGTTTTCCCAATTGCCTTGTAACAGTGCTTGCTGTCAGCTGGTTGATGTTTGTAACGGTTGCTCTGCCGTTCGGGACCAAAGTAGTAGGCCCAAGAATAAGGCTCGTGGAAAATCTTGCTGTTGTCCAGTTCCATGATAGAGCGCTCGAAAGCCGTTGATACACACCTCGGTGAAGTCCATAGGAATACGCGTTTCGTCATGATGATCTTGTATTGAGTGACTGTATTGAGTAACTACAGATATTGGGTGACTGTAGCTGTTAATCTTTGTCCTTTCGTATTCTGTAAGAATAACAAAAAATACATTGCGTCAAATAAGTGTCCTGCCAAAAGAGGATACTTTTTTTAGTCACCCGGTAGTTATTTTGTTGCACCCAAGATACCCAATGAGCCAAAAACTAACTTCACTTTTTGGCAGCCAACTGTAAGGAAATCTGTAATTTTCTTGTCTTTTCCAACATTCAAAAGACACAATTACACATGGAAATATAGCTGAATTTTTTATCCTGCCACTATGCTGTCGAAATATCAGTGCTAAAGCCATTTGAGCTCTCAGGCTTCGTTGCAGTTGATTTGCCAACAAAGTGAAATTTATTTTGGCGCACCAAGTATATTTCGAATGCCATGAGTATTGCAAATACCATACACACTATTAACATAATTTCGATGAACCAAATGTTTCTCGGGTAACTGTTAAAAATTCGAAGACATTCATTTTTGAAAACCTGCTATTGTGCTCAGTGGAGCGTAGAGCAGAGTTATATCATATCTTATCCAAGAAGCGTGTCGGAATTAGGAATATTTTAAATTGAAATTATCATTTCGTTAAAGTGAAATTTTATATATATTTCAGTTACTTCTAGATATTACTATATATCATTTACACACTTATTCTTTTCTAAATCTACTAAGTTTCGCGGCATAATTGTTATCAGTAATTCAGCAACTTTGTTTTGATCTCAATCATTCTTCGCTTTGACTCTATTTTTGTACAGCTCGTCATAGAAGGGCATGCTCCGTTCGATGGTCTGCATCACGATGCTTGGTAGTCTTTCCTCTTCCACGATCATTGATGCTTCGATTTTTGACTGTTTGAGATCTTGTTTACGGAATCCTGAGCTTTTTAGTGCATTTTCATGCCAGCCTGCCCACACATCCCAATCTGGAACTGGACCTGGTTCCCATTCTAGAATCTTCTTGTCAAAGCGAACACCAATACCTTCACAATAAGCTTGCATTATTCCCTCGGGATTCTCTAACAGATCATCAGCATCGACAACAACAGGAGCATCGTCCAACTTTTCTGTTATAAAACGATACAACTGGCCTAGCTGAGGAAATCCACCTTCTTT
>REGM01000208.1:126552-180564 GCA_004194415.1 Aurelia aurita | reverse complement strand
AATGTTCTCGGGTAACTGTTAAAAATTCGAAGACATTCATTTTTGAAAACCTGCTATTGTGCTCAGTGGAGCGTAGAGCAGAGTTATATCATATCTTATCCAAGAAGCGTGTCGGAATTAGGAATATTTTAAATTGAAATTATCATTTCGTTAAAGTGAAATTTTATATATATTTCAGTTACTTCTAGATATTACTATATATCATTTACACACTTATTCTTTTCTAAATCTACTAAGTTTCGCGGCATAATTGTTATCAGTAATTCAGCAACTTTGTTTTGATCGATTGGAGAAGAAATAGATTGACTAAATCGATTCCGTCATACTCTTGGAGAAGAGTTTTCCCAATGGCCTTGTAAGAGTGCTTGCTATCAGCTGGTTGATGTCTGTAACGGTTGCTCTGCCGTGCAGGACCAAAGTAGTAGGCCGAAGTGTAAGGCTCGTGGAAAATCTTGCTGTTGTTCAGTTCCATGATAGAACGCTCGAAAGCCGTTGAAACACACCTCATTGAAGTCCATAGGAATACGCGTTTCGTCATGATGATCTTGTATTGAGTGACTGTATTGAGTGACTACAGATATGGGGTGACTGTAGCTGTTAAGTTTTGTCCTTTCGTACCAACTTTAAATAAATATATGAGCTACCAGTAACCAAACAATATTTTTGTGTGCTTGCCCAAAAATGGTAGTTGGCAGAAAGACAGCAAACAGATTTCTTATCTTTATGCTATCTTTGTGTTAGGTGGCCTAATTGATAGCCGAGTGCTATCTCTCTCTCTTTCACGCAAACGTTGTTGCAAAACGCATTTGTATTGCTTTGAAAAGTAAGTATTACGACGACCCCCTTGTGAACCGAATACGCTCCCTGGAAAGTATGTATTACATCCCCTCCTCGCCCTAAAACGTTTAACCTATCTGTTCGCCAAAACAGTCGCTTTTGTTTTCTTCATTTTTTGGAGAAATTCTTCCTTTTACATTTTCCTGATATCGTTGATGGTTTCTGCAGTTATCCCCCCCCCCCTCCCTCCAATTTTATTATGCCCCTCCACTCTTTTCTTCGCTCAAACTTCTCACCTTTTTTTACAAGCCTCTTTATTTCTATTTTTATATTCTTCTCGTTTGAGTTTTGATAATGCAAATTTGGGTTGAGTAACTGGGGTTTATACCCTTAGAAATTAAAATGAATTTGTTGTTTGAAGTGTTGACAAGCTCTATTTTACAGAAACTAAAATTCAAATCTTTTGTACTCTAGAAAGTTTACTAGTTTTAGTAACAGTTTAAGTTACAGCAATTCAAAATCAACGTATTCCTATATTTTCAAATTTCGAAAGCTTTCAGATATCATTTACAGTGCTTTTTACAGACTTCTCAAAGGAAACGAGAGTACGCGTATTTTTATTATGAGAAACCATAGGTAGTGTGGACACAGTTCGTGTCGATCGTGCCCACAATTCATGGCCTAACTGTGCCTAAAGGAATAAATGTATTTCGTTACCTTGCTTGCCTTCATTTCATTGGTATCTTTCCTCTCCTGCTTTGCTTCCTTGCTTCGATGGTTTTCTGTGGGCCTGTGGGCCTAAATTTCAAATGTTACCGCGCTCCGGAAGTTATGGCCTGAGAACTAGTTCCCAGGCGACGAAGCCTTCGAATGACTCATCTTTAAAATAAGGATGAATCGTTCGAAGGCTGCGTCACCTGGGAACTAGTTCTCAGACCATAACTTCCGGAGCGCGGTAACATTTGAAATTTAGGCCTACAGCAAACGATCGAAGCAAGGAATAAGCAAAGCAAGAGAGGAAAGATACCAATGAAATGAAGACAAGCAAGGTAACGAAATACATTTATTCCTTGACGCACAGTTAGGCCATGAATTGTGGGCACGATCAACACGAACTGTGTCCACACTACCCATGAAGAAACTAAGAAATTTTCCTAAAATTATCAGATTTTGAGTAATGAAGGTTTCTTAACAGTTCCTTTGAAGTTTCTTTGAATTCACGTTATTTTTATCAGTGGGGATCTCCTTGCCTTTGTGGTCATTTCAAAGCCGGTGTTTTTAAACCACTCTATGAAACAACAAAATTCAACTAACGAGTGGAAGCATAGTCCAGGTGAAATAAAAAAGCTTCAGACGAAACAAAAGAGTTTCTTGAATAATATTTTCCAATACTCGAGTTTCCTAATTTTTTGGTGATCTGAGAGCTTAGTTTCTTACATGAAAGATACGTGTACTTACTATTACAGCATTCACTTTATGATCTGTGTCAAGAAGCATTAATACAGAAATAGTTCTTGAATTTTTACTCCAAGCCAAAGGCGTGGGAAAACGTAAAAGATCGTCTCATTGATTCCCGTTATTTGTTGCGCATTGTTACATGTTCAATGCGGCAAATTCCAATATGTTCCTGAACAATTGTTCGTAGAATCACAATCGAACTTCAACTCCCCTTTCAGGTAAGTCTCGTTCAATTTGTTCATTCTACTTCACAATTGTTCTACGTCACATAGGAGTCACGTGAGACTTTAAAGCAGGTGGACATGGAGCAATACAATTTGGTTGGCTAATGAACGTCTCCATGATATATCAAAAAATATTATCAGCAAATCCACCATTATTAGTAATTATAGGTTTGTCATAAAACTTTCTGAATGTTTCTGAACTTTTCCATCCTGCTGTGCTCATAATCTTATCAATTGGTACATTTGATGATTTTGCTGCAGATGAGGCTGCAGATCTGAAGCTATGTGCTGTAAAAATTGATGTGTCAATGCCTGAAAGTTTCAAAACTTCCTTTAACCATCTGCTAATAGTATTTGTAGATACTTTGCAATGTGGCTTAACATAGCTAATGAACAGACTTCTGCACCCGGAACGCAGAGATTCTGTTCTTTTTAAGTATTCTTTAAGGCATGTAACCACACACAAGTTCTCATCAGGGGCATATGTAATAAACTTTAACTGTCCAAAATGATTACTTGGTTTTGATGTTTTCAAAAGTTGTGTGATTTCAAAATTGCAGTAACTCGAAGTAATTGTCATATTATCAATTTCCAAGGCATGCAAAGTCTGACATCGTTGTCCAGAGGTTAATGCCATCAAGGCAACAGTTTTCAATGTCAGTGTTTTCAGGTCAATTTCTGCTATTGGTTGCCACTTCTTGATGTGAGTAAGTACCAATGAAACGTCCCATATTGCATTATAGCGTGGTAGAGAGGGTCTTGAGGAGAATACACCTCTCATAAATCTAGTAACCATGGCATTGTTGCCAAAATTCACATTTCCTGAAATCGATATTATTGCAGAGAGTGCTGAACGTGCAGTGTTTATTGAGCTATAAGATAATCCTTCATGATATAATTCGCTCAAAAAATTAATGCCATCAATTACAGTTCCAGCAAGTGGATTAATTTTCCTTTCACCACAATATTTTTCCCATCTAAGTAAGTATGATTTGTATTGTTTTTTGGTACCCTGTCTCCATGATTGTTGAATGATGTTTGAAGCGTTTTGTGAAAGTCCTCTACCTTGCAGCAGTCCCCTGACAAATGGCATAGCATCAGTTTCAACTGTTTGTGCAGAGGATGTATCCTTTGAGGTTCCGCTGGAAGCCACAGTGTTTGTTTCGTCCTAGGTAAACATATTGGATGATCAATTAACATGTTTGTAAGATAAGGCCACCAAGGTTGTGTTGGCCAAAAAGGCACAACAATCAAGCCTGTTGCTCTGTCTTGAGCAATTTTTTGTAAGGTTTTCAATATGATACAAAATGGTGGAAAGGCATAAAATTTGTATTCATGCCATGATAATGAAAATGAATTAACAGCAAGTGCACTTGGGTCTGGCCTAAATGAAACATAAGGTTTTACCTTATGGTTTATCCTAGATGCAAACAAATCAATATTAGGGTGCATGTTAACAATACCAATGGCCTTATTAAAAACATCAGTATTTAGTGCCCATTCCGTTTCTCTCCTGTTTTTCCTTGATTCTGCATCTGCACCGATGTTGTCTTTGCCTGGAATATGAACAGTGGTAATCCACACATTGTGGCTAATACAAAATTGCCAAATTTTTTGTGTGAATTCATTACACTCATGTGAATGACTCGTGCCCATTTGGTTTAGGCAAGATACAGCTGTAGTGTTATCCACCATGAGTCTTACATGTTTATTTGATATTGTTTTAGAAAATGTTTTAAGTGCAAAGTATGCAGCACAAATTTCTAGGACGTTAATATGGGACAAGGCTTCTTGGGGAGTCCAGTTTCCCCCTGTTTTTTGGTCCCCACATGTACATCCCCAGCCAATTTTTGAGGCATCACTTGTGATGACAATTTGTGGATTTCCATGTGAAATTTCATTGTATGAGTCTAAAACATTCCGAGTCCACCAATGTAGGTCTTGGATGGCATATTCTGACAAAATTACAGTAGCTTCAAAGTCTCCTTTGGACTTTTTTAATGCACTAGTTTTGTTTACATCTAAAGCACGATAGTGCAATGGGCCAAACATGACTCCTGGGAAACTAGCCGTAATTAGCCCAATGACTCTTGCAAGATCCCTTATAGAAGGTTTTGGATTATTCAATAAACTGCTGCATGCATTGCTTATGCTGGTAGCCCTTTCTGCAGTTAGATATACTCGCATTTTCACCGAGTCAAGAACAAAACCAAGGAAAGTGACTCTTTGCTCTGGTTTGAACATAGATTTGGATGGATGGACAATAAATCCAAGACTATCAAATATTTTTATAGTGTCTATTAAGTTTTGAAGACACTCCTCATAAGTAGCTCCTTGTAAATATGAGTCATCTATGTACGCTACTGATAAATGTCCTAAACTACGCAGAAAAGCATACACTGGCTTCAGTAGTTTAGTGAATTTCCTTGGACAAAGAGCAAGTCCATTAGGAAATACTGTGAATTTATAATATTCACCCTTCCAATAAAATTTCAAGAATTTTTGATGGTCTTGACAAATTGGAACTGAGTAATATGCATCCTTCAAATCAATGGATGCCATAAAACAGTTTGGCTTCATCATGTTAATAGCCGTCCAAACTGTATCCATTTTGAAATGGTGGTATGTGACAAATGTATTTAATGTCTTCAGATTTAGTACCATTCTGAATGTTCCATCTTTCTTAGGTCTCAAGAAGATTGGTGAAATAAAGTCACCTTGTTCTTTTGAGTCAAGTTTAATTACTTTCTTCCTGATCAAAGACTCAATTTCATTATCAACCACAGGTTGGTTCTTAAGTAGGGCATTAGTTGGAATCCTTTCCATTTGAAAAGGAGTTTCATTGAATTCAATATGTAATCCCATGACCATCTGCAATATTTCAGGGTCATTAGTAAGACTTTTCCAAGAGGGCAAGAATGAAGAGATGCATCCACCCTCAAATTTTGTTTGTCTAGCCTCCAAGTATTTTGATAAGCCTGAAAATTGTTGATCAAAGTTACTTACTTGCAAGTTTGTTAGTATTTTGTGTTTGGCTTCCAAGATTGTTGTGGTGAGCTGTTGTTGTACATCATCTTGCCCCCTCTTCCCCTTGGGGACTGTTTCTTCCAGAATTTCTGTCTCTGTGGATTGTTGTTCCGTTCTGGATATCCCTGTCCTAAAAAAGACTTGTTTCCTGACTGCTTGTATTGGTTCTGGCCTTGAGGTGGTCTTGAGAAGGTCCCATCCTTCTTTGTGGTTGTTTTGCTAATTTTGTTAGAGGCTGTTATATCATTAACCCTCTGTTGCAAATCCTCTTCATTTCCAAAGAGATACTCTGTTATGGGGATTTGTGGGGAGCAGAGTGACACATAGTCCTCGCTCAATGACAGACGTATGTTATCACGTCTGAGCTGGGCAAGGTCTGCACTTGCATGACCCAGCAAAGCCAAAATGTCAGTATTTATAGTAATAAGGTCACTGATTTTTGGCTGCACATTTTTTGCTCTGGCTTCCAAAAGAGCAACAGTAGACTGCGCAATAGCCCTTCCCGCTGTTGCGAGGGTTTGCTGCGGTTGGGAATATTTAATGTCTCTGCCTTTGACATCCCTGCTCAGTTTCATCCAGATGGTTTTGTTGACCCTTGGAGCTGCAAGTTTCTTGCAGTTCTCTGGCTTGAGATATTTCTCTTGCTTTTCTGTCAACTTGTTCTGGGTCAGTTTATTGTGCCACCTTTTTTCAATAATCTCTGCTAGCTTTGTTGGCAAGGCTCCAGAGGTTTCTTCCTCCCCTTCGAGGTGTTTCGATATCTCATCGAGAAGCGTGTCATCTGTCACGCCCTCTTTCTTATCATCGGTTTTTTGCCTATCCAACAGTTGTTCACTGTCGGAAACCTCTCCTGCTTCAGGAGCTGAATGTGCTGGATCCGTTGGATCACTCAATGATGATGATGAGGCTGAGGTCTTGGCCTCTGAAGCCTTTCTGGGCTTTTTTGCAGCTTCTGCATCGCCAGGGTTAGGCCCGCCATGAAAGCGTTTGAGCGGTTCGCCCATGGCCTTCATATTGTCATTCATTGCAGTCAAAAGGGACATGATGCCCACTTGTTTATCGATACTGACGTCTTCTTCATCTCTTAGTAATATGTCTTCATCTGTTGTTTCTTTATCCATGATGTGTCGCGATATAACTTCCAAATTTTTCTACCAAAAAAATCAACGTAGTGACGCCTGGAACTCGACATGCAACTGGCGCTTGGTGACTAGTGCATGCGTTCTCACGTGACTCCTATGTGACGTAGAACAATTGTGAAGTAGAATCGCCTCAAGCAAGACAGAACCATTCATGAACGACAATATTTCATCGATTGGCCGATGCACAAAGACGACTCTGCTTTCTGTTAATGTTAAGCCTGTCGTTTGTAAATGATTGTAGCAGTATTTTGAAATAAGTTTCTTTTCTTCTTAATAAAGTCATTCATGCAAAGACTTTCAAGTTGGGATTTAGATGAAAATATTATTCTAAAAATATTCATTATTTCTTTGGCATATTCATTTTAGGTAACTATTTATAAAATCCTTTGTCGCAAGGTCTTAATCTTTTGTGATATATTTCTTTAGTATTCTATGCATGAACGGTGACTGGTAAATGCTGTTACGCCTTTTCGACCAAAACATAATCTTGTAAAGACTTGAGTCAAAGAGGTCCACCTGAGCAGTTGTAATTTAAACTGAAAGACACCGGTCATATTTTAAATCATGCTCGAAATTATCTCTCCAAGAAACACCAGTTCTATTTAACGACAAATGATAATAACGTTGAGAGTTGATGAATTTTTTCTTATTAATTCTTATACAAACATAATAGAACATAATAAAACAATAGAACATCACCTTGTAGAATTGCTTTGAAAACAAAAGACATAAGGATTATGTCAATTATTTTGCAGGTTCTCTGTGCAGATAGAAACTGAGAAATATAGAGTATTATTAAGAGTTATGATTTCAACCTTTATTCAAAAGCTCTCTCGAATTTTTCCTTGAGCCATGACTATGCCTATTTTACAGAGCATAGTATAGGTGGCAAACGTTGCAAAACTTTAAACATAATTGTGTAAAATTTTATTTCCTTCTTCTTTCAAATGAATTGCTTGATGGGAACTTTAGGTAATTTTTCATAATGCCATCATTTTTAATGCGTATCATCCATTTTGTCAAACAGGTGATAGATCTAAATCTATGAACTGCCAATTTCAATGGCTCAAATTTCAAAGTTCTTTGCAGATAACTAATTTATACTTATGAAGGCTTCTTGGCAGTAAGTCTGAGCTTTAACAAATGTTAAATTACGCATTAATCAATCGAATTACAAATCAACGAATCTTATAACCACGAACATAACAAACAAATACTGCAACGACATAAATTCAATCGGATCATTGAACATATCGTTCTACCGGGTGAGTAAAAGAACATAGTAGACGTTTAAATGCCTGAAGCTATCAAGCCATTTTACAGATTCCTATAAACTGATAATACCTGTAAAGCTAACATATCAACTTAGATAAGAAATTCAGTTTGTAGAAATCGGTCTTATCAATCTCAAATTACAAGTGACTTTATTTCTAAATTCTTCAAAACAGGCCTAAAATCCTTGATCAAGGTTGTTAGTAATCTAGCCTCGTGGTGAAATTAAATAGACAAAAAAGGCTGAATGACATTCCCAAGTGGATACGATTATGTATCACTAGTCATAGCTTGAGCGACAAGGTAGATGGAAAGTTTGATTCTGATAGCTGTGGGACAAGATGGATTTTGAAGGATTTTGAGATGAATTATTTTTATGAAATCTCTTGCAATGTTAGAACGATGCGACTGATGTTGACAAACTAAATTTTCTTACCTAAGTTAGTATGTTAGCTACACAAACATTATCAGTTTATACAATCTCGTCCCCAGAGTGAGTTCGCTGCTCTACTTCTACTCTGGGATTCAAGTGGTCGCTCTGCAATTTGATTGGTTATTTCAAACCAATAGAACAAACAAAATATTTCTCTAAAACTTACTAAGTATTCAAATAAATGCAACATAATTTAGTCGCCAAGCAGCAATCATTATCATGTTACTTTGTTGCTTGTAATCGAGGTCGCATAATTAGCGTTGCCTGGCCAACGACAAATCCATATTGGCTGTGAATCCGCCCTTATTTCGGGTGAATTTGTGCAATGTGTACCAGGGTGTTCATACGGCTTCATGATTAGCGTATGACGTAAGAACACCATGGGAACGAGGTTGAAGTTTATAGGAATTTGATACATGGTTTGAAAGCTTCAGGCTTTTAACCACCCATACATTATTTTGACTCACCCGACATGTAATAATAACAATAATATACGAATATTTATACAGGATAAAAACACTTCAGCGAATCATCGCTGTTATCAATGTGTGTCCTGTTAAAAATAAATCAACTGAAAGTTATTAAAAAGTTCCTAGTTACAATCTAATCAATGAAATACAAATTTTAAAACATTTACAATGGTTCCTTGAGCTGATTAAGATGTTCTATTTAACTAAAATAGTCTTTGAGGCTTTTCTCGTATTCAATAGCATTTGTAATCTTTCTGATTTTTAGAGGCAGTTCATTGTAGATCCTATTACATTTACATTACATTAAATTAGTATTACATTTACATTACATTTAGCCATTGCATTTATTAGCTATTACATTTAGCCATCCAGATTTCTGTATCCGTGCTCCCGGTTGTTTCAGACTTATGAATGCTTTGCGTATTTGCGACGTTTTCAACAACTAAATTTACTTGAATAATGTTTTTCATACAGGGAGGTAAGTCTGATATCACGGTAAAGTTTTCTCAAAATCTGATGCTTTTAGGTGCCTGAAAATTAATCATGAAAATGTTTTGGATATTTACTTAACATTATTTTATAGATCATAAACTGAATTACATTGCGTTTTGTATTGACTTGGGCAATTTCAGACACTATGAAGCAAAACTGCAACCTGTACCCGTTGAGTCAGAAAAAAACATGAGACGTTTAACAAGCCATAATCTGGTGAAAAACAAGTCAAATCGGGAGTGTGGAAGTTTCATATTGCAGAAGAAAGATTGAATTAGTTATAGAAATTCAGTTTGTTAAAATCGATCATTTCCTTCCTTATTTATTTGCGATTTTGTAATATAGCCATTTTGTTGAAAAGTATCGCTAGTATAAGAACTTTCAGCTCCTAATAATGACAATTAAATGACTAGTCCCCAAAAGAGGATACGACATAACTAACATTAGCTTTTCATTTTGTGCTCTGACACAATGCATGCCTTGTTTCAATTTTTTGATAAAAAAACAATATGTTTGTCATGGTTTAGAAGGTCACACGTGCATGAACATGAATCCAATTGAAGGCCTATTTTAGCAATCTTGCGAAACACCATTTAATAAAATCGCTCGTAATTATCTGGAACGGAAAAACCAATTTGGACCAAATAACTTTTCATATCTAAGTTAGTCTTTCTTCTATGCAGTGAATTTTAAAGAAACGAAGTTACAAAATAAACTGCATCAATAGAGATTGGCAAATACTTCGCGTTTTTTTCTGACTCACCCGATATATCGCAGAATTGTCTGATTTTTTTGGGTCCAAAATTATCAGATTTTGATAGTTGTCGGTCTGTTAAAAATTTCTCTCAAATCTCACTGGATGAAAAATTCCTGAATGCCCCCTGGGAGACATGAACAGTTGATGTCATTGATGCAAAGTGTTTTCGCAAGGTCACTGATGCGAAGGTCACTGATGCGAAGAAATAGTTTTGGTATCTAACAAGAAAATTTGTCAGACTTATGCACAGTCTTTCAATTCTCGACATAGACTGATTACATGAGTCTCAGTTTTTCGCATTGAATTGAATGCTAGTTATGGCTTCAAACTGAGAGAATATATATTCTCTTGTATGAGAGGATAATATGAAAACATCAGATTGAAAATATTGAACGAATACAAGGAATCACGTCGTCGGTCAATTCTCGACAATAAAACATTTGAAAAGTGAGTAGATAGTTTAGGTATTTGACAAGAAACTTTCCTCAGTTACTGGTGCAAAATCTTTTAATCTCGACAATAACACATAGCAAATCTGAAGAAATAGTTTAGGAATTTAACAACAAACTTTCGTCAGTTCCAGTATTTTTGACAAAACAATTTTGAAATGCAATAACGAAGTCTGCAGTAAGCTTAATCTCAAACTCTTACGTGATACTTATTAATAAAGTGAAGAATTACGCAAAGAAAAGTTAGTGAAGTTGCTCTATATAATTTCTGCGCTAGATAATTTATCTGCTCATGGAGAAGGCTTGGATGACGAAAGTTATCAAAAATTAGGCAAAAATTAGATCAAAACGCCCCTCTCTGTCGAGAAATTTCATTTTTCTTTCGTGTTCCTTGATTTTAGTTTCCAACCAACGCATAGGTAAAGAGCGTCAAATTAACTTACATACTTTGAACAATGACACAACTTTTCTTATCTATCTATCTATTAAACTACGTCGCCATCAAAGAATTTTCGGGAAAAATTTACCAAGGTTCATGTATCTTCCTCATTTTGTTATTTTCCGTTCCAAGAAAGTTGTTATTTTTGCCACACAATGTCTATAAGGTCAAACATCCAGATAAATATTATATTGTTAGTTATGAAAGTGCTTGGAAGGAGTAAATCTAGCAAATTTTCAAAAATTGAAATAAAAGATTGTGGATCGAGCATTCAGCTTGGCTTCCATCACGTCTTACAGTCTGTTCATTTAACTCTAGGACAAATTTAGGAACTTGGTTCATTAACTACAGAGCCAATTATCTCCTCGTGTTTTATGTCAGAGAGGTCCCACTGGACACTACTACTGTAGCCCCCTTTTAAGCTGTCTTTTAGATCACAAAAAGCATTCTGTTTTTCAGAACATCCTAAAAACTTTTTGATCGAAATTTGAACGGCAAATAGGATACAGTACCGTTTTTGCACGCTAAATGATGGTTAATCAGACCTTGAAGTGATAATAGTTTATGAGTTGAATTAGCAGACTGTAAAATAGTTTTCAGAGATATCAGACTCACTTAAAGCAACATCTAAACCATAATACGTTTGACCTGGTTTAACCACAAGTTTCTGTTATTTGTTAAAATTCTGGCTATTTTACAAAAGCAGCATAATCAAGAACGGGGCAATAGTTGGATGAGAGATTTCCTTCAGAACAATCATGCGACTTACCTCAAGTGCATAACCAAAGAGGGGGCAATAGCGTGTACCCTTCTGTACAAAGAATGCTCAATTTCATATCAAATCTGTTTTCATATTTCCGTATTGTCCATGTCATATAGACATTTAATAGCCATACCACCACATAGAGATAATGGGTAAAGCTGTGACCTATTAACTCACCTGTTTTTTATCGTCTTAAAAATTCTTTCTCTCCTCTTTAAGCGCTAGTCTTGACCGTTAGCAGTAAAATGCCTGATAAGCCAGTTAACACCTAGATCTACCGGAACGTCAACTATATAGAGGAATCTACCAGGCATACCATCACACAGAAATAGCGAGTTAAAGTTATGACCTCTTAGCTCACCTGTTTTTTATCTTCTTAAAAATCCTTTCTCTCTTCTTTGGCTTCTGCTGTTGACTGTTGGCAGTAAAATGCCTAATAAGCCATTTATTGTGCATTAACACCCACACAGACCAGATTAAATCTTTGGATAATAACACATGATAAGCTGTTTGATTACAAGCAAAGCTGACACCAGATGTGCAACTTCTAAGAGTCTTCTATAATTCATGCGAATTCTCTTTATTTTGCTCATCTACCATCATTTATTTACGATGCCTATGCTCACACATCTCGAATATAACAGATTAAATTTTTTCAACAGTTGGAGTTTTAAATGAATGGACGAGGAATGTTTCTAACAAAGATAGCTGCAAAACACCTGGCTTATGCAACTGTGAGAGTGTTAAAGAGACCTTTTAGCTATTCTGAAAAAGAGTGTGTATCGAAAGATTTTTATACGTTTTGTATAAATCTAGGGAATTTTCAAATGCTCACTAAAGTGATAGGAGCTATAGTGCCATTCAATTGAAAATTTCGTATAAAAAATATCACACGATCCAGCATCTTTTGTAGAATAGCTAAATTGTCTGTCAATGCCTAGATAGCTTGAGATTTCAGTGGTACAATATAGATCTATAACTTCTTAAAAAATAACTGATGACAATTTTTAACAGTTGGATCTTTACTTACCCTGAGTACAAGTCTGGTACCTAGGGTAATCTTTACTATGAACGATAGAGGAATATGTTAACAGGGATATCTGTAAACACTCTGGCTTATGCATCAGTGAGAGTGTTAAGTTTATGCCTAAATAGCTTGGAGCTTCAGAGTTACAAAATATAGCTCTATGTTTTCTCAACTTTGTTCAACGGTTGGATCTTTAGCATGAATGATAGAGGAATGGTTCTAACAGGGATAACTAACTGTAAACAATCTGGCTTATGCATCAGATCAGCAAGAGTATTAAGTTTATGCCTGGATAGCTTGGAACTTGAGAGCTACAAAATATAGCTCTATGTTTTCTCAGAAAATAACTGATTAACCTTGTTCAAAGGATCTTTAGTATGAATGAGCGATGAATGATTTTAACCGTTAATTCATGACTAAAATATTTTTAATATGGATAGCTGCAAACCAACTGGCTTATGCAGGCTACAAAGTGTTAGATTTAGTTTTGAGTCATAAACTGTAGCTATACATTCTCTTATCAGTTATATGAAAATAACTGCTTAAGTTTTCTGAAGCAGTCAGCCTTTCAAAGAGACTGAGCAAGAAATGTTTTAACAGGGATAGACAACTGAGATACTATTTAATTCATGTTTAGATAGCTTGGGATTTATAAACTGTATATTCAGTTCCGACTTGTAAGCTAGATCTTTATATTTTCTTATGAGTATTAAGAAAATAAATGATTAAGATTTTAACAGTTTTCTTCTCAAATGAATGAAAGAAAATTTGTTTTAACAAGGATAGCTGCCAACCACCCTGCCTATGCAACTGAGAAGGTTAAACCTATGCCTAGAAAGTTCATAAGTTATAAGCTACAGCTCTACATTTCATTAGTAGCTGTAAGAAAATAACTGATTAAGTTCTTTCAATAGTCGGCTTTTTATATGAATGGAAAAGGAACTTTTTTAACAGGGATAGCAGAAAACCACACTTCCTAATCAACTGAGAGATCGTCAAAGTCATGCCTAGAAACTTCGTCAATTATAAACTATAGCCCTATATTTTGTTATGATGGTATGAGTAAAAAGAAAATAACCGATCAATTCTTTTCGACAGTCGGCTTCCAAAATGAATGGACATTTTTAACAGGGATAGCTTTGAAGTACATTCCTTATGCTACGGAGAGCATATTAAATTCATGACTAAATAGTTCATGAGTTAAAAACCATGTTAATGGAATTTTCTAGAAAAATTCTGAAGAAGTGAGCCTTAATTTCATCTTCATTTAAAGAAATGTCTTCAAAAGGAAATTAGAAAGCTTCATATCAACAGAGAAGCTGTAAACCGCCTGGTCTATGCAACAGAACAAGTGTTAAGTTCATACACACCCCCGTCTAAATGACGAAAGGTTAGTGTTTACCGGGGTACTGGAGAGTGAAAAGAAATTTCTAATTTTCGTCAGGGAGCTATAACTTTTACCAATGACAGTATGATTTCTGGCTGGAAATTGTATCTGTGTGGAAATAACTTCTCCAGCTTCTCCGCGAGGTTGGCGCAATTTGCAGCCCGAGGTTTCACTTGTGAGGCGTTTGTACCGGGGAGATTCATATCAAGTCCTGGGGAAAAAGTTTTCAACGAGGAAATTACCGGGGTAGAAAGTTCCGGGGCACTAAGACGGGAGCGTACTCATGCCTCATGGTTTGCAAATTAAAAATCTTTGAACTGAATCTAATAGAGCGTTCCTTTAATCTCATCTCAACTGAAAGATGTTGCCTTAAGAAGCAAATTGAAGCGTTTGATTTTGTAAGAAATTGCTTTGATGCACATAAATTGGTACCAGTCGAAGCCCCTCACTAATTAAAATATTGATGTTGAATATCAAATAGAGCAAGATGTTAAAAGTTTATTCGATTTTAAGAGCAAAACTAATATAATACTGCTTGCATTATTTGACAAACAAACAAACAAACAAACAAACAAATGAACAAATGTTCATAAAGAGAAATGCAAAATTAAACATACTGTACAAGTGCTTTGTCAAATAATTATGGCATAATATGCTTCAAAATCCCATGTTCATAATGATATTAATAAGATTCTTTCACATTTAGGGTGTGTTTGATTGGTACCAATTCTGAAAATGGTAGACTTGGTAGACTCGGAATTTGTGTTTGATTGACTCAGAAATTCTCAAAACGGTAGGTTTGGTAGGTTTTGAAGGCCTTCTGAGCCTTCTGCTCCAAAAGGCAGAAGGTTTGGCAGACTTTGTAGAGATTCTCGCTTTCATTTGCTATCCCAGGTGATGGTGAATCCGAAAACTACCTTTTCAAGATGTTTGTGTTTGATTGGGAAATATATTTCCGTCTCTGTGAAGTCTACTGTTTTCAGAATTTTGCAGTTTTGGAATTACCAATCAATTACACTCTTAAACAAGTTGATAATGTTCAGTAAATAAAACATCTCTGTTATCAATCAAAGACCTGTATCCTACAAAGTAAAAGATTTAAAAAAATGACCAATACGAACAAATCTTTCCGTTTAAAAAAGAAACAGGTTTGGAACAACTTAAGAGATAAAAACCAGATGTGCAACAAATTTTGCAATTTTGCTTAGAACACATGATATGGTCCCATGCACATGGGACCATATCATGTTTCCTAAGCAAAATAGCAAAATGTGTTCAACATCTGGTTTTTGATCTCTTGTTCCAAACCTGTTTCTATTTCCAAACATATTTCATATTTCATGGGAAGGGCATACATGCCCGTCCTATGAAATATGAAATATGTCCAAGATCATTGAAAAATGAACTTGAAAACGAAATTTAATAACAGGAAAAATCCAAAGAATTAGAAAGCAGCAAGACATAAAGCTATAGTTCAAAATGTGTTGGTTATAACTTTAAACATTATTCAAAGTTACTAAGACACCTTTTGAAAATCAGTTGAAATATGGGAGAAACCGTTGAAAAACTTCTGTGCCAAGGTCGGTCTTGCCATCATCAAACCAATTGATCAGAGAGACAGATTTATTCTCTCTCACCACTGCAGCTGTAGCATGAGGCTTTCATATGTTTTTATTTTCAATTTCATTATATTTATGCACAACAACCATATCAGCTATTAGAAATAACAGCAAAACAATAATACTCTAAATGTTACAATACTAATGATTAAAAATAGAATCTACAAATAGAATCCTGCTCCGAGGGGCATATCACTCAAGATAAATCTCTTACGCCCTTGGCAAAAATCCTTTTGTTTTGAAGAAAGATCCCTAAAAAATCCCCAGAAATCCTATTGTTTTCCGGAAATCTCGTACTCTTTTTGAGAGGGCGATTCACCTCTCGTGCTGCTCTTCCTAAGGATTCCTAAATTTCACTTGCAAGTTTCTTTATAGTGACACAATGTGAATGAATTCTGACCAATAATGTGGTGTTCAGCAATACTAAATAGTACACAAGAATCCGCTGCTAAAAATGTTCTGGTTGATTTGGAGGTAATTGCCAAGAAAAGCCAACGAGCATTCGTTTCAAAGCCAAAATGATTGTTGATGAAATCAGTGTTTGACATTCCAGTGCTTCGTTTAATTGCCCATGTCAGCCCCATTTTCATTGATTTTAACAATATATTAGGAAACGGGGTGTTATGCTTTACGAAAGTGGTTTTTAGTAGTTTGTTCTTGCTAAAGCCTTGTAAATAACAGCACAGGTGTCAAATCTTTCACATAAATTACTCAAATGGTTATAGCATCTTTGATCAAGGGTGTCAGGACACCTACAATGTGATTAATACATATTTATTTACCTTGTTTTGAGTGTTGTTGTCTTCTTTGTTTTGTCTCTCCCTGCCTTGTTTTAACAACATTTCAACTGACCTTGGCCTAACTGTGAAAACCGCTTTTTTGAAATGTTGTTAGAAATTCAAGGCAGGGAGAGGCAAAACAAAGAAGACAACAACACCAAACAAGTTAAATAAATATTTATTAATCACATTATAGGTGTCCTGACACCCTTGCTTTGATCTAATGCCTTGAAAAGAACTTTAGGTACTTAACTATAATTCAATGTTGGCAATTTTTGATATCTTGATTATTTTCAAAATTTCAGTTTTTTGATGTTTCAATCCGTTTTGAGGTTGTGACGTCATCAAATTGATAAATCATAGACCACAAAAGTGACAGATTTCTGCTTACTGCCATATTGTAGACCCTTAATAAGCTATTGCTCAATTTAATACGTAACATTTTAGTATTACTGGACACCACATTATTTTACGAGAATTCACTCAAATTGTCTAAAGCCAATTTACAGCATCGGCATCAACTTTCTATCTCCCTATTACACTTTAACCGGTTTTTGTCCAATTTATTTGTGCAAAGCAAGCTGTGATTAGCCAGCACATTGAAACAAAATAGAACCGTAATCGGAAAAGAACATGAATTTTTCAACAACAACCTAGTTATTGAAATCCTCAATGTAATTAAATTTTTATCAGAGGTCAAAGAAATCAGAAAAGATGCTATCTCTTCTAGCTATAAACTCATGGGTCCAGAGAGGAGATTTGGATTATATGGGACGGCAGCTTTGATCTTAGATTTTAAAATGATAAGGCAGTTGAAGGTGAATAATTGGAAAACGCTCCATTTCGACTTTCTTGGTATCTCGACTTTCTATCTTGTCGAATCTTTATCATCATATTCTGTGATTTGGAAAAGAATAAAAAAAGCCCTCANGCACATTGAAACAAAATAGAACCGTTATCGGAAAAGAACATGAATTTTTCAACAACAACCTAGTTATTGAAATCCTCAATGTAATTAAATTTTTATCAGAGGTCAAAGAAATCAGAAAAGATGCTATCTCTTCTAGCTATAAACTCATGGGTCCAGAGAGGAGATTTGGATTATATGGGACGGTAGCTTTGATCTTAGATTTTAAAATGATAAGGCAGTTGAAGGTGAATAATTGGAAAACGCTCCATTTCGACTTTCTTGGTATCTCGACTTTCTATCTTGTCGAATCTTTATCATCATATTCAGTGATTTGGAAAAGAATAAAAAAAGCCCTCAAAAAATGCTAGCTTACATCCCATTTTCAATAAATTCAAAATAAATTCAGTCGAAGCTGATTCGTTTGTCCTGCCATGAGCAGTTAGATAGGTGCCGCAGGTGTGCTACTATGCTTCTGCGGTGGAAATATTCTGCATAGAATTATCTCCACCGCAGAAGAAAATAAGCACACCTGCCACGTCTAAGCATAGATAGTCCAGGTACTTTGGAAAGCACAAATTTCTTCAGTAACCCTATCTGGACTAGGGGGGGGGGGGGTTAAATTACCATCCCACCATGTTTGTCTGTGTAATTTTGTTTTACTAATTTCTAGGCTTATTTTTTGTGGCTTTTCCTAACTATCTATTTAGCATCTTCCATCCAAATTTCTTCGATAGATATCTCATGTAATTTTGGAAATATAACAATTTTCTGCGAGAGTAGTTTTAATATCTTGTTTGCTTTAGGGTCAAACCCTTTATAACTTCAAACTAAGATAATTACTGACAGAAGTAAGATAACTGGATGAAATTTTCAGTTCAACCATGAATCAATAAAAGGATATAGAAAAAACATAATTGTATTGTTTTTCAAATAAATGACGTCATTGATGACGTCATATATATAATGAATTTAGATAATAAAAATAAGATTACAAAGTTCCTTAATTTTCAAAAACTATGTTTTTACGAGATTTTGATATTTTATCTGTCAATCAGAGCTAAAATAAGCACATTATTTCTCTTGAGTGAGATTTCACAGTTAAATCTGTAATAGTAATGTTTTGAATGGTAATAATAGTAAAACAATGAAAAATGATGATGTCATCGAATATACCACAATTATAGCAAAATAAGTTATAAATTCGGACATTCCACATAAAATTACATCAGATAGCCTATTTTCTTTCCTCTAGCCCTTATCAATTCGGAGTTCTGAGGGGGGCAAGTTTAGCCCCCCCTGGCCTGAGAATTCTCAGAAAAGGCCCGTCCAGATAGGGTTAAAATGTTGCAAATTAAATGATAGACAGTTTTTAATTCCGCTCACAAATCCAGACAGGAAAACTTTTATTGTTCAGAATANTAAATTCATCTCTTGTCTTGTAATGTTTACCTTTATTAATTTTGATTGTAATGGATCTCGTAGTTGTGTATAATGTATGTACTGTTTACTAATTATTCTACTTTAAGTTTTGTTATGTATATTGTATTCTTTGATTTATTTAGATATATTTGTCAATAAAAACTGAAACTAAAACTGAAACTTAGTTCTCTTTGAAATAAGTTCAAAAATAACTCCTCAGCAAAATAACTCGTAGCTGTAGAGTCGTATGACCGATTTTTATGAAATGATTTTTTCCGTTTAAGTTAGGCCTTTGCGTACAAAATGATTGGTAATTCAGTAAAATCGATAAATAATTCTTGATAGCGTAATTCTCAAACGCCGATAGATCATTTTAAAGGGCTCCGTCTCCAAACGTCGGTCGAAACGGTGATTTTGCAGTTTTTTGATAGGCAATATCACACAGAATTTAACTTTTTTTCAAAAATGAAACCATTCTTTTTAAGATAAATCCTTTTACTTCACAGATTACCAAACATTCATATCTTTTACGATTGCTCGGATATAAGTGGACTTTGAACGGTAACTTTTTGGTGGCTTGGGTGAAGCCACCAAACCACCAAACAAAATGAAAAATACAATGGACACGTGCCTAAAACAATGGTGTTTACAGATTTATTGACACTTTGGCGACGGAGCCCCTTTACAACACCCAGAATACCATTTAAACTCCCGCAAAAGTAATTGTAGTACAAGAGATAAAACAAAATCATGGAAGATATAATTATATAACATTTACAACAGTTATTTACATTGCATAAAAGTGACTCAAAATGTTCTAACATAGTAATTGCATCATTTGGCCAAAATTTTGAAGAAATATTCAACCTGGAAAAAAAAAGAATCTTCGTTGAAGAAAAAGTTATTATTTACACATATATTTAATAACGAGGAAATAGAAACGGACGAAACAGCTTCTGCAGAAGAACTTCCGCGAATTATTGGGTTAGTCAGAAAGAAATGCAATGGTTGAAAAATCTGCAAAATTTGGTTTTGCTGCCAATCCTTAAAATATATTGTTTTTCAGTACTATCAAAGGTCAAATTATTCTTAGCAGTCACAAAAATCATGCTAAATTATTCGAAAAATTATGAAATCATGCTGAATTATTCGAAAAATCATGCTAAATTATTCGAAAAATTATTTAATCATGCTAAAATATTCGAAAGATTTTGAAATGACAACTTGAAACATCATACTTTTGAGAGTAGGTTCAAAAGCAATAGAAGACATATTAAATCTTAGCTTTGCGATTTAACATCAACCTTCTTTTTGTAAATGATCACGAGATTAATTTCTGGCAAAATCAACCCTGTAAAAGAATTTGGGTCTGCACGTTAGCGGATCAGATTTATGTCATATCTCTCAGGAACGAATTTGACCAAATACCCTACTAACCCTAACTAAACCCTACCTTACCCTAACTAAACTCTACATTACCTTAAATAAACTCTACCTTAACCTAACTAACCCTGACTTACCCTAACAAGCCCTAACTTACCCTAAAAACCCCTTTTTCAAATTCTAACACTGACCCTAACCCATACCCCATGACAAATAACTTGCCGATATTTAAAGCTGGTCTGCTAAAGTGCAGACTAGCCAAGAATTTGACTGGACAAAACGATAGACCTGCTTAAAATTCTGTAAAGTTCTGTAGTATGCTTCAGAACCACGTAGCTAATAAAACTTCAGAAGTTCACCAATAGAAAGCCGTTGATAGAATGTCAATATCTCTAAATTTAGTTTCATCTTTGACACAACACCTCAAAAAGAAAACTTCGACTTTTGATGACTGCTTAAAGCTAATGTGTCCATACAGGTAGACCTCCCAGCGGAAGGCATGTCATCAACTAAAATTTCTTTTCAATCACGCATTGCAGCAATTTTCTATCTTCATGTGATCAGTTTGAATATCAACCAATCATTTGCCGAGAACTTGATCGATATTGACAGGTTGGGTATATGCTGGCTTTATATATGGACACATTACCTTTAAAAGCCAAAACTTTTTGATTCACACGGTAGTCTTAGTTTTTTTTTCTAAAATCGTATTCCTTTTCTGAGAACACATATATTAATTCCTATATTAAAATCAATTTTCATGGAAATTTGTCAAACCTCGAGCTAGGATCCGACATGAACACTGCATAGCAGTAAAAACAGGCTCATAAAGGTGGCAGTTCCACATCATCCTAAATTAAAGGAGCACTGTAGCAGTACGTTCTTATAAACGAGTTTCTAATGAAAGAAAAAAACCTGTAATGAATCTGAAACCACATTTGAGGGCTATTCCACGAAGAAAGAACGGTTTTAGCACTCCTTTGCCGAAGGTAACAAACAGCTAGTTAATTCGTCATCCGTAGCGTATGGACGGCTAGCTACATTATCAAAATGTAATTAGCTTTATCTAACTTTACCAGCATTAAATCTCATTAAATCTGGTGCCTTATTGATAACATTCTGAAAACTTGCAATGACTAAATTTCAAAGAATGCTAGGAAATATGCGGTTGGTCTTAAAACACTCCTTTACGAAACGTAACGATATTCCAGGATTTTATCACGAAAAATGACGACACCTTATTGCAAATTTGGGAAAAAAGAAAAACAAAAGGTTGGTAGTGCAAAAAATCCTACAGTCATGTGCCATCGTGAAGAAAACAATGCGCTTCGAATCGCGTTGGCATTGGCTGTATCCCTCGTGGGTTAGATTGCAGTAGTAAAAACTATCAACCATTCGTCCCAGGTCTAAGTCCCTACGTGCGTGCTCAAAGCATTTCCTGAGTATGTAAGCATCAGTGTCACAGGCCCACATCAGCTGCCCACGATAAGATATAAAAATTTGCTGCTTGCTTGAAAAGTTTCCCTGCCCTAACTAAATCATAAGGGCTGAATCTAAAACATTGTAACACGCATTGTAACAAAACAACTTTGTAAGAATGGAAAATCTTCATTTCATACTAGCTGTTTAATGATGTAATTTCTAAGATTTGTGGCATTGGTTGATATCTCAAATATCCATAGTATACAACACATATCCGTAGTATACAACATAGTATACAACACTATATAAAGTATTTTGAAAATAGTAGTATTTTTCCAAGACATTGTTAGGCAATAAAGAAAAATGCAATAAAATCATACCTCAAGCGGGCCATCATCGGGTAAATCGGTGCAATGCAATGCATTTTTTATTTTGTCCATCCCAAATCGAGCTCTCAGAGTCTTTGGACGTAGATGTCTAGCAATTTCCTACAAAGAAAAGGTTCAGATTATTAAAGAAGATGCAATTAATTGATTAAAACAATTCAAAAATTTCAAAAATATAAGTAAATACAAAAAGTGGCAGTTTTAATGTAATCGAGCCTTTGTCTGAAGAATAAGGTTCAAGTGCGGTATATGACAATTTCTCCTCTCAAAGCAATTTTGACTTAGAATAAAAAGAAAATACAACGGAAGCACGAAAAACAGAGAGAATTCGAAATCAAAATTGAGATTTTAAATTTTTCTCTTTCCTTTCATTGCATTTTCGTGGTCTTGGGTAGCAGCTGGAGAGACTTGTGACGTCTAGCCTAAATCTATTGCAATAAACAGCGATCGGATTCTTCCCAAAACTGCCCCCGTATTCAGCAAATATTCTCTCGGCTTCAAAATTAAAACAGTGTCTCTAATAATTCATCACTGAATAAAAGCACATGTTAAGACATGATGCATTTCCCCAATAAAGTTAATCAAAGCTAGCAAAACTTGGCCTGCCTAACAAGCTACTAGTAAGAAAAATGTCATTGATCTGATTCTATCCTATAAATCATTAGTAACCAACAAAACCTATTCATCTAGCTACAACCAAACAAACTACACGCATTTTTTATAAGAAACTATAAGAAGTACTTTTGAAGGTGTTGTGGCGCTGTGTTGTAATCCACTGACTTTGCAGCCAGAACATTCAGGCGGACGGGGTTTAAATCCCACCAGCACCTCTTGCATCATAAAAAGGGGTCACGGACTCGATTAGAGTTTAGCTACTTCTGCGACCCCAGCGCTTGTCGCTAAAACCCGCAATTTCACCTTCACCTTCACCTTCACCTTCAGATACTAAGGATTTGAGCCATTACTGAAATTTTGTTAAAATTATCATATTTTGAGTACTCAGAGTTTCTTACAAGTTTCTTAAAGGTTCCATAACAGTCTCTCTCGTGAACATTTCAAAACAAATTTTTTTGAAGCCTTTCCAATATTTAGACATTACTCAAGTATCTTCCGAGTAATATGATACAGGAAACAACTGAAAAGAAATTAACAATATGCTAAGGATCTCCTGTATTAAAATAAATAGTTGCTTAAGTTATATTTTGCCAGTACTGGGGTTGCTTAATTTTTGGAGATCTGAGACTTGAGTTTCTGATAAGCAATTTCCTACATAAAATACGTGTATTCCATTTCAGTTTAAGCAGCAGCCGCCCTTTGCTGATGCAACTGCATTACATCAACATCCAGCTGTTTCCGACGGAAAACTTTGGGACAAAGAACTTCGGACAAAAAGTTTCGGACAATTTCCTTTTTACAACTTATTGATCAAACTAATCATTTAAAGTTGGTAATACACAACATTGAATAAACCAAACTTTAGGACATAATAAGTCTCCTACTTCTGTTTCGGGACATCAGAAGACTCCTACTTCTGTTTCGGGACATCAGAAGACTCCTACTTCTGTTTCGGGACATCAGAAGACGCATATATGAAGGCCTTGTCAACTTTAACCAAATGTTGGTACTGAATGCTTCAAATTAAAAGCATCGTGAGAAAAATAGATCCCAAAAAACGGACACTGTTAAAGGTAATTTGGACAAAAATTTTCGGACAGAATTTTGCCTGAAACTTTTACCGCCCGAAACTTTGGATTTTAGTGTAGTTCATTCACCCTTGCCAACGACTTCAGATTCATACATGGCAACGATACGAATAATTTGCTCAAAAGAAAAGAAATGCTACATATCATTAAATTAACTTACTGGATCTGCGGGTCCAACGAATTCTCTGAAGGCTTGTGGCTGATCTGGGTAGCATATTTCCATGGCAATGCATGGCCCACTGCTCAGTTCATCTACCATTGCCTAGAATGTCACAGGTTAATAATCATATGATGATAAAGTAGAGCTACGTTATTTGAAAATCTCATTTCAAATGGAGTCAAAGAAGCTCTACGAAGTGGCCTATAATTATGACAGAGAATTCACCACACAAGCCATTGCATATTGGCTATGTTGGTTCATGTACGCAACGAGATTATCAAAAACGACTATCTCTTTTTAAACTTTCTTTCTCTACCTTTCTGTCCCATGATTTTCCACTTTAACGGACACCCTAAAAAGTAACTAAACGCCAGACTGATTCTAACGAAGAATAGCAATTCTTAATATAATTATGAGCAGTAGGGAATGAGCGATCATCAAGTCCGAAATGCAGCTGTAAAAAGTCCCTCTGTGAGTCCTCTTTTTAACTCATTCTTTCAAAAAGGGACTCGTTTGTAAACAACATCAACTGATTTCAGCGTAGCGATACGAAAGATGCACTAAGTCATGAAACCCTCCAATCTTTTGAAATTTGTCTTTATTGCAGCACTTTATATCGGCTAAAGACTTTAAGCTAAGAAATGTGTTACAAACGGCCAACAACTGTGTTGAAACATAAAGAAAACAAAGAAAGCGCTGAAAAACTCGAGTTAATTTGAAAAAAGGTTCCTTGTTTGAAAAAAGACTTTCCCCAATGAATACGGAAAATGCATAATGGTGAAAAAATCCTCCTACAATTAGAATTTCAAAAATATAGTAACTAAAGTTAGTAGGTATATCTTTGAAATTCTTTTTTATATCTCATATTAGTTAGTGCAAAGAGCTCATGATTAAACTCTAAACAACTAACTATTTTCATACCGTTCTGAGTACTGAAGTTGATTGAAAATTTGTGAGCTCCTATGACTGTGATGTTCGATCGAGATATACCTTGGTAAACTGCACATTTTTTTGTCGAAGTAGTCAATTGCATATGGGACAACAAAAAGAGCAATGGAAAATAACCCTACTGATCTAGAAAAGGTAAATGTAGTAAATCAAAGATTCAGGTCCAAGACGACAAGCGATCTGTGATACTCAAGAATAGATTTCAAACCACTGAGTTCACTAAATCAAATCAAAATAAACAGGAAGAGAGAACACTTATTGTTAGCTGCGCTGAAGGTATGAAGTATCTTGCAACTCTGGGATCACTGTGTCATAACAGTGTGGGAGCACGGTGACTTGCTCCAATAGTTGCCATGCCACAGGAAATTTCTCTTCCTGTTAAAAACGTTATTTATATCACTCATAACAGTTATCTTCAAAGTAATAAAACCAAACAGATCAAAAATCATGTGCACTGGTTTCTTTTTTGCAACAAAGAGACTATCGCTCATTTGCTTTATATAGATGTGAAATGCAGTCAAGTGAATTATTTTTGAGCAAAATTTACCGCAAGAAATCCTCCCTTCTGAAGGTAAAACATTTTCTCGGCCACTGACAAAATTAATCCTTACTTTGTACTCATTGACTACTCCTTTGTAAACTTCGAAGAATTCTTCAACATTTGCCTTCTCAAGGTGAAACATTTGAAGGGCAGTGATTTTGAATTCGGAGTTCATTATTGAGGTAATGATCTTTCCTGCAAGTTGCTCAGAGATTGCATGTGGCTTGATGATACATAGAGAGCTGTTCCCGAAAGTTGCTGTGCCATTTCGTTTTCTAGAGCCAAAGAAGAAATCTGCCTCCTGAATAAGAGTGAGACGAGACTTACAAAAAACAATGAATATCAAAATAGGATTAGAGTTATGAAGACTAAAGACAATAATAAGAATTGAAGGTGGAACCTGCTTACAATAATATTGCGGAAAAAGGTTTAACAAACACTGCAATGTACTTTGCAAGTGAAACCATGGTGAAACCCTAAAATAAAAGGCTGAGTCTCGCCCAGCATTTTCTTGAATTCAAGAAATAACAAAATTTAAAGGAATTGAAAATTCGGACTAAATGAAATAACGATTTCTACACAGAATGTCGGCAGTGAAAAAATTGTCGTTCAAAACGTGATAGCTTCAGGTCTCAATTAGCCTGCTGCGTATCTCAAGCCAATAATTCCTATTTTAAAGCCTATCATAATGGTGTTCCGGGTGAGTAAAAAAACCATCACGTTTTGAAAGGCTACTGCTCCCTGGATATCAAGACAATAATATTGGCAAATATATCATTTAATAGCAGACATGTTCAAATAGATATTAAATTTTACCTGACTGGAATCAGCCATTCTGTTCAGAAATCATGAGGGTTTTCTCGAGAAAGCCCCTTTAAGAAACCTTCAAAAAGAGCACAAAATCACGTGCAACTTTCCCTCATATTTCTACCTTACAGTAATGACTTGTACATACTGCAGCACGTGTTATCTCTTTGGGAAGATAAAAGTGCCATCTCTGGGAGCATAGCAACATTATTCAGGGCGATTTCATCCTCCCAAGAGGATAACACAAGTTGAAGTCATTGCTGCAAGACAGAAATATTAGAAAACTTTGATCGTGATTTTATGCCCTTTCTGCAGGTTCCTCGAAGGGCTTTCTCAAGAAAATCCTTTATAATTTCTGAACGGAGTGGCAGATTTCAGTCAGGTAAATTTTAAAGTCTATTTGAGCATGTCGACCATTAAATAACACATTTGGCAATTTAGAAAATCTCTCATAAATCTAGGAATAAAAAGTCCAATACAGCAGACTCTTTCAAAGTAAACTTTATAGTAAACCTTTATAGTAAACTTTGTATGGCTACAAGGTCTTTATTATTCAACATAGGATATACCATACAAATTACTACGAAATTAGAGCCTCAAAAACAGGGGAAGTTCTTTTACTAGCCCTGAAATTTCAAGCTTGCAACGGTTCAGCAGTCCATGCAAAAACAGTAGTAAAGAGTCAATTATTGCACAGTAGCCAATACAAGAATTGCTAATTAAAGTAAGACATAAACCGAAAAAAGTCTTTGTTTATGACGTGATTATAATTAAATCAAGTTTTCACAAGCTGCTCTTAAAGCCTATTAAATGAACAGCTGAACCACAGCAATAGACGATTGCGTAAAAGAATGCGTCAAGGAATTTTTAACAAGATGCATTGCGCTAGAATTACCAATATTTAACGATTCTAAAGGGATTCAATAAAGGAACACAATGCATCTTGGAATAAAGATGCTGGTCGCTGTCTTTAGCGTTATCGTCTATTAAAACTACATTTCAAATTACAATAATCAACAAATCTCGCAAACAATCACTTTCCTTACTCGAGAAACAAATCATTGAGTGACAGCAGAGGCTTTCGTTAGTTCTTCAAACAGATGTTTACATCTTTCAAATTGCACATATAATTGACGAGAAAATCTAGCAAGGCCTTTGAAGTGGCATGTGATGATTACAATTACGTATACAGCAGAGGTAAATAGATAATACCAACGGAATAACACAATATTCTCATGAATGAGTCTCTTATTGTAAAGTATTACAACTCAGTTTCAAAACAAATTCAAGAACAAATCCATGTTGAAGTTTTAGATTTCAGCAGGGATACGCAATACAATTTAGAAATAGAAACATAAGAGGCAGTAGTTTGCCGGCAGTTTTTATTTCAAATTTCCAAGAAGTGATTAATCTAAAACTGATAAAATCGAATCTTTGGGGGAAAATTTCAAATGGACTTACAATGTATCATAAACATTTTTACAAGTTACAACGTTTATCAGTGTGACCGAAAATTAGTCAAACATTAGTCATTCTAACTCACTAATTTAGACATTATGACACCTGAGAAAAATTCTTACCCTCTGGGCCGACCGATCAGCATCAGAGCCATGACATGCATTTCTTGTCCCATCTGTAAATAAAAGAAAAATACCATAACAGAATTGTAATATCAGAGACCTCTGTTATGGGAAAGAATTGGAGCAGTAACTTGCCATTATCCAAATTGGTTTAAATGCAATAAGAAGGTATCCGTGTGATTTAATCGATTCACACCGTCTTCCTAATCTTCAATCAATATAACTTTTAGCTGTTTTACAAGGAGTCTGGATCGAGCGATACTTGTTTGCACTTGTAAAAATCTTTTTACAACTTTTCGGATGTGCACAACAGTGATAGAAGCTCTAACGCCGCTAAATCGAACTTTGCAAACAAAAATGCATAAAAATATAGCTCGATCCAGACTCTTTGTAGAATGGCTAAAAGGTTTATTGTTGCAGGAAACAATCTTGGATAGATGAGACTAAAATCTCAAAATGAGTAAATAATGCTACTGTTTTTACATGTTTTGCTTCTCTTTTCATTGCTGTTGCAATTGTTTTTGTTGCTGCTAATATAAAGTAGTTCTACTACGTCACCATTGCCTTTAAATTATTCTTACAGAAATATATCATCTTTAATACCGGATCAGGATTCTGAGAATCCGGCCGGAACCGGATTTACCGGATTTTTCCATGCCATGCAATCCGGCCGCTAGATTTTGCCGGATAATCCGGCCATTGCCGGATTTTCCTATACCAAAAGTTTTCAAGATTCATCCAAGAAAGTGTTAGGCGACAACAACGAAAAGTAAAAATTTTCATAAAGATATCCATCACACTTACAGTCGTATTTCAAATCAGTTGTAAAGTTTTTGTTACGTCGTAAAATAGAATAAAGTGAACATAATGTCTTTTCCTCTTGAAAATGTATACGACATTTATCAATGCAAAATTATTTGAATGACTATCTGAGGTTTATTTCTTTAAGCTTAAAGGAATCCCTCATGAGTACACGTTTTCATATGTATAACAAATTCAAACTCTTGTACTATGTTTCAGAAGCACAGATAAAGTTTTAAAAACTTTAATTAGCTATCCATAGAAAAGATTTCATTGCTTTTCTGCATCATACCTTGAGAAAATTCTAACTTCTAAAGCAAATAGACAATTAAGAGACTATTTTGAGATTTGTGCTTGATTACGTTGTATGATTTGTTCTGCTATTTGACTTAGAATTCTTTTTGCTTGTTTTATTCAAACTTATATTGCTGGTTTTGCCATCCTCTGCAAGTTGTCTCAGTTCTAAATTAATTTCTTGAAAATCCGGTAGCTGGTCGGACTCCAGAATAAAATCCGGCCGGAACCGGGTTTTTTTTAAATCGGCGATCCGGCGCCGGATTATCCGGCCTACCGGATATCCGGTACATCTCTAATCTTTAAGCAAACAGCAAATAAAAGGCAAACACAACCAGGGAAAACCAACAACTCAATCATAACTTGCAGCAATCATTGCCTCAGGAATCGAACCCGAGGCCCCATTTACATGGGATCGGATCAATTTTTATTCGGTCGCGTTTACAAGGGATCAGATTTAATTGGACCCTAGTGAGCTTTTAGTAACGCTCTGGTACCCCTATTGTCTCAATTTCCATTGCATCCTTTTACATGTCAACAAAGTTTTTGAATTTCTTTCCTCGCTTTCGATCCATACCAGCTTGGATCCGGTCTCAAATGTTTACACGAGACCTCTTTGACATCGGATCCAAACAGGATCACTTTCGAAAGCAATCCCGAACGAGCATGGATAGCAGATTCAAATGGATTCGGATGCATGTAAGGATCCAGTTGGATCCAATCCCATGCGAACATGACCTGAGTCTAAGCTACCTGACACTCACCAGAACCAAACATAGCTCTAATAGATCCTGGTGCTTCCTCTCGCGCTTTCATAGTATTTGTTGGTCCTAAAACGAAGGATATTTATTATGAAAATTTCATTTTACAGATTTTGATTTGTCTTCTTTTTAAAGAGAATCGACATAGGTATTTTGAGCGGCCGCTATAAATAGGCTAAAGGAAACGCCAACACACCCATTGTTTCTGTAGATACACAATGAACGGCACATGCCAAGAGAATCAAATACTATAGGGTATTTTTGCCCCGGACCAGCTTTAACTCTGTCATTCCCTTTTAAATAAGTTGCAATCATAGCCTGATTACATTTCTCTTTGAATGCACATTTGTACAAAATTTGAAAACTAACACAATATACGTGATTATCAAAAATTTTAAGGACTTAAAGACACTCTGCTAACATGGAGGCTTTGCGCGCTTTCTTTTCTGTATGTAAGATAAACAACTTTCAAACAATTTTCCTTTCTCGGCAACAAAGAAACGGCACGTGCGAGGTATGCCTATTGCAAAGGCCCCTTTTAAAATTGAAAAAAGGAAATTTCAAGTTCGAATTATATGGCTTTGTCTACGTTTAAGACCCATTGTCAACCACGATCCTTTGTGCACTGAATGAAAAGCAAGGCAAAGAGAACCTAGGCCAGACACGACTTTTAGATAATCTGAAAAAGTATCAAAAGGTTTAAAACTTACCAAGAAGAGTTCTCCATTTCTTGATAGCATCATGTGCCATCAATTCCAAAGCAACGATTGGCCCGCTTGTCATGAATTCTATAAGTCCTCTGTAACAAGAATAAAGCGTCAAAGTTTGTTGGACGACATTTTTAAGGTGAACGACATTTTTAATCTGAAAATGATTAAACAGTAATCTTGCTACTCTTATTGTGGTCATAATCTTGTCAAGGCATGACTTTTAAATGCATTTTAGGGTCGGTCGTAACATCAGAACAAGGCTTTATTTTGGCATTTTTTCTTAGTTACTTTATGAGTTTCAATTAAGTTTCATCTCACGTCTGGCAGTGGAGCAAACAGCGAGAATCATGAAATCAGTCTACTTTGGTATCGATCAAATTATGTACACTCATCTGCACAAATCACAAGTCCCAGGATATTATTCTATCAGTTAATCTTTTGGCCGAGAAAGAACTATCATATTTTAGTCAAAGCAAAAAGCATCACAAAACAAGTCTCAAAATGTAACGTAATGAAGTCAAATTGATCTTGCCGAATTTTTTAGGGAGCATCCAATTTTTGTTTAATGTATCAACACCGTAAACAATATTTTCCACTTTGAACCTCTTCGAAAAAAATTCCTTTTTTTGCTAGCTGCAAAGATCTGATTCCATCATAAGATTCGGAACTACCTTAAATTTCGAGTTAAAAACTTTAAAATACGGCTCGATTTGCAAGAAATTAAATCAACTAACACATACATTGTTCGTGGTATCGACGAGTGTGGCATCAACGATAACAAGTCAACGAAGGTCATAAAGGTTTTTAAGGCAAGTGCATCACATTGCTAGATTAAAAGAACCAATTGAATATATTAAATGGCAAATGTTTTCGATGGAGATTTGATTAATGCAAAACAAGCATAGTTTGACTTACTCAAAAAATGGTTTTCCATTGTGTTCTCCATAGAATTCCATTGTTTCTTTCCTTAAAATGAAACTCATTCAATATAAATTATCGTATCAACTAAATCCAAAACATCACATCTTAAGAGCATTGAATAGCTACGGATCTGTTTAAGAGCTGCTGTATAACAATGTTAATCCACGATTTAGTTCTAAAAAACTTGTGACTGATTTTTAGAAATGACTGTTGTGGCAAAATACATTTAGAAACGTATTACTTTGGGTGTCTGTAGTCTTAGAAATTCTCTGAAAACGGTAGACGTCGGTGAGAAGTGTCAAAAGTAACAATACCATCCTGTGGAACTGAAGTTATCATAATGAGTAGATGGGTTCGTAATATTTTAAGGATAGATGTATTACAAAAAAATGCTGTGAGAAAATGAAGGTTAAGAAGTTAACAAAATTGCGCTTCCCACACGACACAGATCAAAAGATTCAGTGAATAATTTCAACTAACCTTGAAAGTTGTATCATTTTTGCTTGACATATAACGAAATCTTCACTTTGTATGATATTTATTATTTCTCCTGGATAAAGTAAAAAAAGCTACAAATATATGACAAGACAAACCACACAATAATTTTCTTGCAGTTACTTAGACCACATGGCAAATTCCTACAGAAACTGCACTAATTGATGTAGATGGACCTTGACGACCAAATTAATCAGGCAGACAAAACAATGATCTATTTAACAAAAAGTTGGGAGGCGTACGGAGCTGTTTACGTATTAAAGCTCAGATACGAAATCATAAATTGTTCTACAGATCAAGTGGAATGTAAGCACAGTAGATCAATTTTAAGGAAAAACATTCTTGCGATGATTCAAATTTCTGTCCATGGATAGTGTCCTGTGGCAGAAAAAGATTGGCATTTAATATTGCTACTACCGCTAATCTAAAATATTCATAAAGTCAGTGGCAATTGTGTTGGCCTCCCAACTCAAACTCGTTTAATTCAGATCTTCAACATTCGCTATACGTTCTTTAATTGATTTTGTTTATTGTACTACATTTTAAAAAACATAGTATGAAACAACACGAAACTGTAGCATTATGTTGATAGAGAAACCTTGATAGATTCAATCAGATCGTTGATTGGATACATACCCATTCGAGACACAGCATCTGGTTTTATTAATGCCAAAGTTCTGCAAAAAATATTATTAATTTTACTTCTTTCCAATTTATCCCAGATATGAGAAGCAACTTATCTTTTATTTACACAGACAACACCCTGACAGATATTTGCTTCCATATTTATGCATTGAGTTGGAATTTACCAGGTGGTTACAAAAACGTTAGGCTTTTGTCGATTTATATGGCGGGAATTTATTGCTCAAATTTATTCCTTTCAATTTGTTGCACAGGAAAGAGGCAAACTTATGTAAGAAATTGATGTGGTTGAAATCAGTCTTTCCGTTCCATAATTAGCAGCGATTTTAGAAAAAACGTGTTTCGCAAGTTTCCTGAAATATGACCGATTTTGAAGATTTATGACTTAACCTTTAGCTAAAATCCCGAATTTGATTCTAGTATTTTGTAAATTTGTTAGTCTCCTCTTTCTTGAGCTATAAGCGAGTTTCTGTAAAAAAATTCTCGAAAACTCTGAAAACGATCAAAACACGCCGATCAGATTTAGTAAAGACTCGACGTGAATGGACAATCGATTAGTTATACTTTGTTAGACGAGCGGTTGCTCAATATTAGGAAAAATGTAATATTACTTTCAATATGGCGCATCAGAGCAACTACTCCAGAATTTCGCAACAGGGCGGTTGTTGAACTCGTGTTGCAGAATATAACTAATCGATTTCTAAATCCCAAAATCACCACGAAAAAGTTTCCTCTTTGTCCATCCGTGTCGTGTCTTTAGAAAATTTGATCGACGACTCTATTAAATCATTGAAACAATGAATGAATTGTGCTGGGGCACGAAACAAACAATTATTATTATTCATTTTATATCCCCAGGGGCCAATTAATTTAATTATCATTGTTCTTAAGCAGAAAGTATCCTAAAAACGACAACTTTCTCAATGAAATCGCTTCCCGATGGTAAGAAATCACCAATTTTAGCAACTAAAATTTTCATAGGTAATTTCATCTTCCTACCGGGTGTCTAAAAAAGTACCCCCTTTTGACTGGAAAAAGGAACAAAACGATAGGATATCGGGATTTTCCGATTGCACAGCTAAATTTTTCAATCTTCAACTTAAATGCACATACCTTGCATTTATAAATCGTCCATCAAACACAGGAGATACAAGCTCCCAAAGTCAAAATTTAGAGTGCACCTGAAACCAGAGGTTTTGAGAAAAAGGCCTAACAATGATTTGATATCTTTAACTTTATGTTTAGTTTTGTCTTTTGAAAACAATCATAGACACTTAGCCACGACCTTAATTAAACATTTAAAAGAAAAATGTGGCGAGTTTAATAAAACTCGTGCCACATCTCTAAAGTAAGAGTGCATGTGCTCCTTTTTCTTCTTCTTTGATACAAAAAGATTTTCAATGGAATGTAGGGAACGAATTTTTCCTCAAAAGAAAAATGATTTAAAAAACCATTGACATACCTCAAAGTAGAATTCTTTTCAAAAGTAAAAACTAAAATAAAGGCTTGAAATTCCTTTGGTAAATGCCCATGAAATAACAGCATGGCTAGGCTCTCTTTGAAAACCTCTGGTTTCAGGTGCACTCTAAATTTTGACTTTGCAAGCTCATATCTCCGGTGTTTGGAGAACGATTCATAAATGCAAGGTATGTGCATTTACGTCGAAGATTAAAAAATTTAGTTGTGCAGTCGAAAAGTCCCGAAATTTTATCGTTCCGTTCCTTTTCCAGTCAAAAGGAGGTACTTTTTTTAGACACCCGGTACAAGAAAAACGTTTCTAAAAACCACATGATTTGAATATGGAATGCAATTCATTTTAGAATTCAGAGCAACGTGACTAATAACAAAGAATAGATCAACAACCTTTCAGATAAATAAGCAATTGGTTTTCAAAGATTACTGAAATCTGATGGGCAAAATGTGCTTACTTTGAATGAACTGTAGACAGCTTAGTTCTGGTATACTGATCTCCATACTCAACCAGTGAAAGCTGCAAACGGAAAAGCAGCCTTTATCAGAATTATACATATGATATCAAAGAGAAAACAGCAAGCTTTTAGCCAAAATCCAAAAATCACATATATTTGACCTTTTCATAGTATATACAAAGACTTTGTGAAAAATACTGCATGACTTCAGTTGTACGGCATATTAAGAAATTAAGTAATTTAGTACAGTAGTACTACAGTCAAAATTGCTCAGCTGGGCTTTCTTGAGTGGGATATTTAGTTGGCAAAACCAGACAAGCCAGAAAGTCCCATCCAACGTTTACTTTTCAACTATATAACTTCACATGAATCAGTCTTTGTTTGAGTCAGATTTCTTTGGTTTGAAGCATCCAGCTTACTGTATGTGAGCTTGAAGATAAATAACAGTTATTGCTTCATACAAAAGAAGGAACTTTGCAAGTTCTCTGATCTAGCCATGTAAAAATACCCCTAGCAATTTCATACTTCAGTCATTCAACCTTAATTCATAGTTATTGTACTATATAATATCCCTCAATTGCATAACATTGAAAGTTAACAAATGAAAGAAAAATCTTACAAATTCTCCTTACACGTTGTTGTATTTTTTTCTGGTATATACTAGCTTATCATGAATTAAAATTACAAACCTGTCTAGAATGAACAGTCACCACAGATCCAATGTAAAGATCTTTACTTGTTACTGCTTCATATTTTGATCTCTTCAGAAACGCTCTTCTGTTCTTGATATCATACTAGAATAGAAATAACACAATTACAATACGAAGGTATTCTTGAATTTCTTCTATGTTTGCTTTGATAACAGAAATGCATACAGTAAGACAGGAATACTTTTCCAAAACAAGGAATACAGCAAGATCTCAACAAACAATTAATTTGTCTAAACATTCTCTCTGAATTTTATATTTTTGCAGTTTGATTCAGTTAACAAGTTGCTCTTCTTTGCTTTGAGCCAAATTCTCTGCATGACTTCATGAATACCTAACCTATTATTAAACTGAGACAAAAGACTTTTTTAGCTCTTACGAAAAGGACTGGTTTTCAATTATAATGAAAAGCAAAAATTGTAAACTTTCAAAACTAAATTTTATAAAGAAAGATAAGATTTGAAATTGATAATTGCAACTTTTAGTTCTGTTTTATGCAGTATACCGGGTGTCCCAAAAAAAAGTATACAGATTTAGTCAACCCTAACGATCAGAATTTACCATGAATCAATCCGAAATCATTTTTAAAACATTACTCGGTAGTTAACTTGAACATAGATACCTTGTTTATTGACATTGGTGCTTTCTTTGAGAGTAGAGATATAAATCTTCAAAGGACAAATTTGCCACCACCTCCCAACCAGAGCTTTGGCGTTTTGGCCTAAGCAAATTCTTAAAGCACAGCTAATAAGTCAACAATAGACTTGAAAAAATTTAGGAGGCCTGGTATATGCTGGCCTTATGTATATGAACATATTACCTTTAACTATGAATCAATAAAACTGTGAGTTCTAATGAAATACTGATAGATTACCATTTCAACAGTTTGGTCTTTTGGGTAATAAAGGAGTTGGTATCTCCTGACAAGGGCTGCATTGGGATCATACCACTCAGCTATAAAAGCAAACCTTTCGTCATAATTTGCCTGAAAAAAGGAGAGACTTTGAATAAAATTATGACGGGAAAGATGTGGCTATAAAGCCTGGTTTCCATGTAATTGTCACGATCGTTTGGATCGTTGTGAACGACTCCAGCGATCTCAGTAATCTTATGGAAACATGCACAAACGATTCTAGCAATAGGTTTCATTTCATTGAGATCGCTGGGATCACTGGAGTAGTTCACACCAATCCAAACGATTGTAAAGATTATATGGAAACCAGGCTTAAGAGTGCATTGACTTCACCTTTTGTCTTCAAAATTTCCATCAAATTTCACCAGCTGTGTTAATGAGCCAGACTGAAAAGTTTGGTGTGTGCGTGCACGTTATTGTGTGTGGAATATTTCACTTTTCTTAATATTGTCCGCCTGGACAAAAGATCACATAAGTTTCCTATTGTTTTCAGCTGCTAATTTCACAATTGAAGATTTTACTAAAGGCCATTAAACTTGGGTGCACAAAAAGAAAACTTTCCAGTCTGGTTATAAAAGCTCAACAACTTATGACAACACTATAACAGGGACTCTACTGCCAGATTCTTTCTTCTTGCTATGCACAGGAGATGTTCCCAGTGTAATTCTAATGAAAACAATAACACCTCCAGACTGGAAACTTTGCGTTTCGCGCGCGCAAGTTATTTTTTTAGGATGTTTAAGATGTTCCCAGTGTAATTCTAATGACAACAATAACACCTCCAGACTGGAAACTTTGCGTTTTGCGCGCGCAAGTTATTTTTTTAGGGCTGCCAACTGAACAAAAAGAAAACTTTCCAGTCTGGTTATAAAGCTCAACAACTTATGACAGCACTATAACAGGGACTCTACTGCCAGATTCTTTCTTCTTGCTATGCATAGGAAAGATGTTCCCAGTGTAATTCTAATGAAAACAATAACACCTCCAGACTGGAAACTTTGCGTTTTGCGCACGCAAGTTTTTTTTTTAGGGCTGCCAACTGCGCGGTTTGAGAGCAAACCATACATGATTTTTGGTGCGCCGTGGGATGTTGAGCATGCGCATCGCATTTCAAACTGACACAAACCGTCAGTTGCGCGGTAATGGTCCTAACCGCGGGACATTTTGCACGCGCAAGTTATTGCACGCGCACTACAAACTTTCCAGTCTGGTAACACCTATTGTTTATCAATTGTTATCACTTCAACAGTGCATTTCCCCCACCCACTTAGATAGAGCAATAGACATATAGGGTGCAATTTGGCTGTAATATTGCCTAGTCTATTACCAAATGTCACAAAACCAATTTGCAAGGAAAGTCTCGGGATAACTTGTACTTCATTTGTGCTTGCAAGTTCTGCTAGTAGAGTGCTAGGAGATAGCTACCAGGCTATTATGTTGTTGCTGTTTTGTTTGTAGTTAAGTTTGGGCCTAAATATTGGATTGGGCCTGCAGTGCAGTGCAGAAGCATTTCTCGAGCTATTAAGAGCCTCTGCCGAAATAAAATTCACGTTCTCTAAACTTCTGATTCATTGAAGGAGTTAACAGATTGCCCAAACTTACCATATTGATGAAAACTGTCAATAAAAACGCCAAAAGGCTACTTCGACAACTCAACTTCGCCGCCAGTGCTGCAGGCCTCGTTTTGATTTACTGCTTTGGAGTAGTAGTATTATATGGAACATGGAATAATGGATAGTCCCTCGCAGCAACAATTCTAACTAATGGCAGGTTATGTTCCCTGGCTCCTCCGCAAAGCAACTTTTTCTCTAATTACCTTCCATGTTTTAGATGCAGTCGAAGGCAGCGTCTATTAGCAACTAAAAGTGTTGCCATGGCTAGTATGAGCAACAATAGTGGTCAGCAAAATGTCAGGAAAGCAAGGGCACTGAAAGAACATAATAGACCAGGCGGTGAAGGGGGGGTATCGTCCCCCGAAAGCGAAATTTATGAGACCACCTGACTTTGGTCAATTTTGGGGCGCTGATTCCGAATATCGATGTTATACGGGCAATATCCGGGAACTTCAGCCTCGTTTTGACGTTTCAAGACACGATTTAATGTTCTGGTGTTTTAGTAAGGAATTTAAAAAGACTTCGAACTTATATCGCCGTTAGGGATCGATTTGTAATGAAACGATGTCCAGAACATGTTAAATATGCCAAGAATAGTTCCTCGATGGCTATAGGGGACTTAAAAGTGTCAATCAGTCTCGTTTTCGTCACAATTGCAGGGTAGGAAATAAAAATCAGCAAGTTATAACTGATATGAATTCGGCTTCCGCGAGGTAGAACTTGACCCACATCTGTATAGGGGTGTGCCCAGGAGTTTTTGATGACCAATCCACTTCTATCATGATGTAACGGTTGACAAACCCATTTTTATGATGACGTAATACCCACTTAAACAATAGAATTTCAAGAAATTTCCCGTTTAGACCCGTTTTAAAGGACATTTTTACCAAGATTACATCCTGTTTTAGAGAATTTTCCCGTTCAAAATCCACCCTTATGAGGGACACAGACCTGTCAGTGATGTTAGTGAGTACTCCCCCTCCAGGATTCGGCTTCGAGCATGGAAGATAAATTTAATATACATGATAAATAAACGATCCGTTCATACAAATAAACAGGGATGGGGTGATCGAAATGGATGACCAAACCTACTTGATTCACTACGAATTGAGCGCCTCTTCTGATCACTTGCTGATGACTTGGCGAAACTGAGCTAAAAAAGCTTGGAAACTCTTATCGAGTGCAAGAACACAAAGTCTTACCACAAAGTCCAGTTCAGGAACAAACTTCCTGAAAACTACGACAAAGAAGAATATTTCTATCACCGAGAATATTATCAAAAGTTTACATATGCCGAGGCCAAAGCATTGCTAAAGAGGAACTTTATGACTCCTCCTTGCATATTCCAGCAAACATGAATCGAGAATTAATCTTGAGGGAATTTTGACCTTCCCACTAGCACAAGTGTCTATACTCCTACGCACCATCAACCACTGATGGTGCAATACGGAAGACGGTAAAGGGCACGCTTCATGACACCTCCATGAAAGATCTCAAGATTTTGGGTAAAGAGAACGTTCCAAGCAAGGAGATGCCAGCAACTTACTTCTTGGATCTCTCTTCCTGAACATGAAGCTTGGTTGGTACTTTTGGTACGATTAGGGAAATGATGGCAAAGATTGTTGCATCCGTTCCTAGTAAGCATACACCAATTGAAATTGTCTGTGATACTTATGGAAACAAGATCATATAAAGAGAAGAACGCGAGGCAAGAGGAGAGAGCAAAAGCTACGTGCTAGCCAGTCCAGACATGAAAGTTCCTTACGATTTCAATAAATTTTGACCAATGGAGGAAGATGTTGGAGACGGTTATATTGTTTTCGAATAAGTCTCAATGCAAGAAGATTACAGGCAATGCGACTTCAGTTATCAAGCGAGTTCACAAGTGGTCACGAAGAAGTGAATACTACGTTGATAGCTTTAGTGCAAGCCGCCAATGTCAATCCCGGTGAGGCCATTATGGTAAGGTCGCCATCCGGTGATAGAGTATTCTTGCTCTCTTCTTAGTCATGAGTTTGGGGGTGTTCAATTCCTTATCGAAAATGGAACTGGAAAGAATAAAACGGTAGTCGGCATTGCATCTTCTACGCTGCCAGATGAGCAAAAACAGCACTCGTCCTGATGCATTATTCTCTGGCAAGGACAGCCCTTTGGAAAGAAATGCTGAAGCGAGCTGAGCACATCGAAATGTTTCGTGGGTTGGTAGTATGGTTTACCCTTTGGATCAATTGATGCCTTACAATACAAGATTTTTGTTGAAAAGTTCGAGTGAGGGAAAATTCTTTATCTTAGCCCAATTAGCCTCTTATTACCACCCTGAAAGGCAAACCTGCAGCCGCACCTAATGCGGCAAATTGCGTAGCCTCTATTTTCACAGAGCAAATTGCTTAATGATTCATCTTGATGATTCAGTCAATCACTGTTGGGACGAAAATGGAAGCTTTGAACGGAGCTATTTTTGCTACCCTAAAGGCATCACAAAGCTACTTACTGCTTTCAACGAAGACAACGAAGCTTTAAATCTGATTGTTGTGAAGTTTATATTCCAGTTTAGTATCATAAGCAAAACACCTCGTGCACATTAGACAAGAAATAATGAAATGTCACGTGATACGTTAAAGGATCACGTTAAGGCCATGAGTCAGCCTCGTATGGAAACATTCTTTGGATGTAAAAGAACGTGCACAGGTCATAGACTAGGTCATTATCCCATATTAAGAAATAACGGTCCACCATCAGAAATAATACTCCAGTTACTGAAGGAGTAAGGTATAGAGTGCCACTCCCTGCTGTAGGCCAGTGGAGGGGCGAAACATAACTCAACTGGATTTTTCGTAAGAGTAGAATAGAAAGTTGGATAGTCGTCGTAATAAACAAGGCCTATGTAAATAGTGCATAAATGTGTATCTATGTAAAACCTCATCAAAGTGTCTTCATTGCATTTAACCTGAGAGAACAAAAAGGGAAGGGAGAACTTTCCAACACTGACGAACGAGGACAATAAAGTCAACGAGGAGAGGATTTTGCAGAACATNTCAATGCGGGTCGACTTCTAACTTAGAGCCTGTTGTGTGAAATGAAACAAACTGTTAACTAAAATTTGCCTAAATCCCGGTCTAAATTTCATTGCATATTAGCTTTTCCTTAAGGTACTGTGTTTCAGCCCCGCCCCGCCCATTTCATCGGACACAGATATGGACGCAGAGGATCGAATCTGAAGCATCGCCCTTGTTTCATATAATTCCAGCATGAAACAATCAAAGCGTTTGCTCCAAGCATTCTATGGCTTATCGCCAAACAGAAAAAGCTCGAAGCACTAATTTGCATATTAACTCAAGTAATGAAGCAATTAGTGAATAGTTGGTTTTAAAGATATTTTTGAAGTGCTTTTTGGCACGATTCACGCAAGTTGTTTTCCACATGTCGAGAACATTCGAGAAAACGCCATTTTGATGGCTAAAAGGGTGTGGCATGCTCCTCAGTTATGAGTCGGCAAACACAGGGGTCATCCTAAGGACAATTCAGAGCTACCCATCTTTCACTGACATGAGCAAGGCGTGTCCTTGAGTCGGCAAAACATACAAATCGAATGAAGGGTTTCTGATGCCTCAATGTGGGTCGACTTCTAACTTAGAGCCTGTTGTGTGAAATGAAACAAACTGTTAACTAAAATTTGCCTAAATCCCGGTCTAAATTTCATTGCATGCCAGTTTCAGCCCCGCCACGCCCAGTTCATCGGACACCGATATGGACGCTGAGGATCGAGTCTGAAGCATCCCCCTTGTTTCATATAATTACAGCATGAAACAATCGAAATAAGAAAATTTCTGGCACAGATACAAATTGCTCAATATCTGCGGGACATTAATACAAATTTGGTCTGAATGACCATTAATGATCCTGTTTTTCGATCGCTCGCCATAAAGCATGAAAAAGGCCGATGTCAAGTTGTCCTTGGTTTTCTATGCGCAGGGGGGATAATTGCGTGCCAAACGCACTTTTTCTTGTCTTTGTGCTCATTATCTGTGATAACATGCTATCAATCACGCTAATGCGTGACTGACGGACGGACTGACGGACGGACGGACTGACATCGGCCTCACTCCTTAGATTACAAAGTACTTTGTAATCAAAAAGCGTCGCCAAAACTATCCAAACAATTTGAAAATTGCAATTGTTGTGGCTGTCTGAGCATTTAATTTAATTTTGAGAGTATTTTCCAGAATATCGTTTTCAATCGGCTCTGTTTAAAAATGTTGTGGGTTGTTGAATTTAATTTAATTTTCTGCTTTTAGAATGGTAAAAAACAGTTTAAGCAAATCAAGGGAAAATTAGTTTTGGGTAGTAGACTCGTCATTCCTGGAGAAATAGAAAGACTATAAAGCTTCCACACTTATGACGAAATCCAAAAATAAAGTTGAAGCCAGCCTCGTCAAGAAAATGAATTTGACATTTCTGCCTTTTTCAGTATGATTTTTCCAATACCGGGTGAGTCAGAAAAAACAATCCCCACTTGAAAGGATATTGCCCCCTGGATATCACACCCCCCAGTAACGACCCCGCTGAAACGCTTACTTACGAAGTTGAAAAGATGACCCGCCAAGAAAATTTGTTTCCCCGCCGAAATTTTGCTCTTCCCCGCCGTGATTTTGTGATCCCGGTCGAAAATTTATAATTTGGGAATTTTTTTAATGCCCGGCGGCGTCGTTACTGGGGGGTGTGATATCGAGGCAATGATATTGGTAAATATATTGTTTAATATTGGACATGCTAAAAAAAATTTCCAATTTTACCTAACTGAAATCGGCCACTCCGTTCTGAAATTATGAAGGATTTTCTCAAGAAAGCCGCTCCAAGAAACATTCAAAAACGGCATAAAATCTGGACCAAATTTCCCTCATATTTCTGCCTTTACAGCAATGGCTTTTACATGCTTTAGCACGTGCTATCCCTATGGGAGAATGAAAGTGTCACCTTAGGAGCATAACAACATTATTCCAAATGATGATTTCATCCTCCCAAGACGATAACACGTGCTAAAACGCGTTGAAGTCCTTCCTGTAAGGCAGACATATTTGGGAAATTTGCTCGTTATTTTAGGCCTGTTTTGAAGGTTTCTTGAAGGGGCTTTCTGCAGAAAATCGCTCATAATTTCAGAAGGAAGTAGCCGATTTCAGTCAGGTAAGTTATATATTATATTTGAACATATTTGAACATATATTTGCCAATATTATCATTTTGATATCCAGGGAGCATTGAACTTTCAAACTGGGATTGTTTTTTTTTACTCACCCAGTAGATGAAATATTCTTTTTACTCACCCGGTGTCTACCCGTAGACGTGTGAATATCAAGTCTTGAAACAAGAAAGAAACAAAAACTATCAACATTGTGAATTTTATCTACATCTAAATTATACATATTGCTTTGGTTTGGTTATAATAAATGAACACACTATAGAAAATCTCAAAATTCGGTGGTCACATTACATACATTCAAATAAAAGTCCACGCACAATCCAATTAAAATTTGTAATACATTGGTAAAATTTGAATACATGTCATACAGCGTACAATAAAAATAAATGTCATGCTACTATTTTAAATTAATTTCATTCAATAACAGAAAATTTATCGAAATAAAACTTTCACTAAACTAATGTTTGCGTTCGTATGAGTGAAACAATATGCGAGCAACTTTAGCATCTATGGAGAAGGCAAGGTTGGTGGGGGGAGGGGGTGGAGGTGGACAGGGGAGACAGCATTTTCATGACGAAGCAGCTATACAATATAGTCATCGAATTAAAACGAGAGAATAACAAACCTGCCTATAAGAATGAATAAAGTAAGATGGATAGGATTCCTAGTAGCTCATAATTAAGGGACTTCTAGCACGTTGGTCAAAGAGCAATGTTTACCAGATATTTTAGACGATATCCGTTAACTGTCCAGCAGATGTTTTTGACCATTATTGGGACTAAAAATACATAAACTTGCTAAGAAGATTGGTCACTACGAGCATGACTCCCAAACATCTCTGATTTTGAAACATTGTAGGAAATGTTCTTTGTCACGATATGTAGTTGCTTAATGGTTTCCCAAAAATCGTTCCTCTAATTCACGTTGTTACTGCAGTAGTGCCAAAGCTATTTCCCACCCTCGAGGATTTCGGAATCATTTGTCACCTTGAACCAGCTATGCTTGTCCTACACAACTACACACTTATGCAAACCTTTTTACGACCAACGCTAAATTATACAGATCTTGTGTAAACCTAAGCAAAAAAATACTCAGATATGTGTAAATGTAGGCTCGAGTGCTTCTGTAGCCCGCACATTGTCGCATCATTCCTTGGCCTAACATATGCCTCTATCAAACAAAACTCGATAAACTATGATAGTATTTGTGCAAAAGTAACCTTGAATAAAAAGCCAACGAGGCAGCCTTGCATTAAATGAAGATCTGCTGGAGCTTGGAAATATCAATATTATTGAACATGATTCATAAGATCAGTACAGAATAGCGCAACTACAATAAAAAAAATTAAAACTTGATCGTCAAAAACGCCTAATGATTAATGTGATACTATATACCTAAAATCATATTATTCGTCATTAAGAGCATGGTTTTAATAATCAAGGCAATACTATTTAAGTGTTTGATTTTACCGTACAAGTATCATTTTATAATAATGCTATAATATTCATAAACTACTGTTCATAAATGATATCATAATTAAACTTTCAATGCAAGTCCATACCTTTCTCTGTACTGCCTTATTCAGGAATAAATCGTACTTTCATGTCAAACTGATAACCTCAAAATCATCTAAAAATGTTCACCACATCTATTTCATTTCATTCTAAGTTTGCTCTTAATGTATCAAACATAAGAACAAAGCTTGTTTCTGCGCTCAAGTTTTTACGAGTACTCAAGCTCTGTTTTTACCAGCAAACAAAACATGAAGCACAGTTCAAATCATATTTGACAAATTTCATTACTTTGGTTAAAATGGTCAAAAATTCGAAAAAAAGACTAACTCAGTATCTCCAGACAGGCCGTAACAAAGAAGATATCGACGGGCAAATGTGCAAGTAGCGGATAGACCTAGAAATGAACAGCGTTTTGGAATTAATTAAAATGTGACCATTTACTGATCTTAGGGATTTTTATGCAGATTTAAAGATATTGCCTGTTGGAGAACAACATTGAAGTTGTGATTTCAGCTTCGTTGCAAAAGTCCTTGATAAGCAGGCAATTTTAATCAGGATTGTGATCAAGAAAGAGTTGTAATTCTATATTGAATCGCAGAATACGGTCATTGTGGATGGAGGCGCTAGAACAATAAATCAGCAAGTTGAGACAAACATTTGTGAGCTACTTTGCTCAAATACATCTGTGAAATTGTGTAACTTTTCTCATAGCATTACAGTTTTTCAACAGAAAAAGCAAACTTTTTCGATAGATTGGGCACATACATTTTTCTTTGATAAGAAAAGGTCATCCTTTTGTTCAGCCTTGATTCAGCTATAACCTTTTACCCAAAACGTCTTCTTGGTATAACATTATGACAAACAAAACACGGGTTATTGTTAATAAAAACATATACTATGAGAACTTACCTAAACATTATTGATCAAATTACAATAAAAAGCAGCTGATGCAGAGACTGTGAAGATCGCGAAGTCCTGTGTCACTCGATCGTAAGTGTAGCATTTGGATGATCTGGTGCATATTTGCCTTTGTATTTGTCAAATAAAATCTGCAGTCTTTCAATATATTTCTTATGTAGTCGATCAATGTCTTCCATGGTAGGGTTGGCTCTTTTGTATACTGGTATTGGTGCACCAACTGCAAAATAGTATTGTGTCACAATTAAAAACTAGCAAAAGAGAAAGATCAGTCTTTGCTGATGTGCGTGTCATAATAACCCACATCACATCGATGAAAGATTGTACGTTAAAAATACTACCGGGTGTCCCAAAAAACTGCATACACGTTTGAAAAATTCTGACGCCAAGAGTTTTCGTCAAATCACCCCAAAGTTATTCTTATGTTAACCCTCAATGGATGAATTAAATTTTGATATTTTTCTGATAATTTTTGGTAACTTGGTTGCAGAGCAATAAATCAGCAAGTGTAAAATTTCCTCTTACACTCAAACCACAGCTTCCAGTAGAGAAGAGCTACAATTCTAGGGAAGGCAGAAGCATGTCGGCCCTCGACATCTAAAGCTGATATGCCTCATGATTATTATTGTTAGAAACCGAGAGGAAGACATTCTCAAGGGACATTCATATTACATTATCATTAATCAAGAGATTTCTTTACTTTTACTTTGCTTAAAAATTGTAAGTTTAACAATAACTGGTTCATTGTAGTAAAGGTAAAGAATTCCCTTGACCAATAAGAAACAGTGATACAATTTGTCAAGGAAACTCTTTGATTTGGTTTTGTTCACTATATATATCAGTAGCAAATTGTTTGCTGAGAATATCGAGGGTTGCCATGCTTTAAGCCCAATCTCCATTAAAGCGAATCGCTGGCGATCGCTGGCGATCGCTGAAAAGTTCAACCAAGTTGAACTACTGGGCGAACCGCGGCGACCAGCATTTGGACTGCGCATGCTCACAAGGCGTCGATCGCTGGCGATCGCTGCGATTCGCTTTAATGGAGATTGGGCTTTAGGGATTCTTGCCTTCTCAATGATCTACAATGGAGGCTCTGGTTTGGGCCTAAGAGTAAATATTGCGTTTGTTTATTTATAGCTCTACAACCAAGTCACTGATAATGGCAAGCAAAATATTAAAATTTAATTTAGCCATTGAGGGTTAACATAAAAATTTGCTTTCATATCAGAGGCGTATCAGCTTTGGATGTCGAGAGCCGACATGCTTCTGCCATCCCTAGAATCGTTAGCTCTTCTCTACTGGAAGCTCTGGTTTGGGTCTAAGAGGAAATTTTACACTAGCTGATTTATTGCTCTACAAATAAGTATCCGAAAATTATCAAAAAAATATCAAAATTTAATTCATCCATTGAGGGTGAACATAAAAATAGCTTTGGGTTATTTGACGAAAACTCTTTGCTTCAGAATTTTCCAAACTTGTATGCAGTTTTTTGGGACACCCGGTATCTTCCTTTTGACCAGATCACTACTAAAATGTCATAGGCAAATATAGCGTCGAAAAGTGCCTTCCGGAAATTTCTAAAGTTACAAGCAGCTCCTTTGCAGCAAGTAGCACCCGGTGAGCCAGAAAAAATTCACTTCAACGTAAATAATTTAAAAAAATTTTATCAAGATTTAAAATAATATCTCAAGCATAAGCATAGCAATATGATAAAACAACAAAGAAACTTGTGCAACAGTGAAAACCAAATGTAAATGAAGCGGAAGTTGTTATCTTTAATTTAACTATTCAAGAGTGAAAGTAAAAGTAGAAGTAGTGAAGGCTGTACTCAAAGTGAGAGGAGAGACACGTAGTGGCTAAGAAAAAAGGAGAGCTTCATTATCATATTTTGACATTTATAAATTATTTGAATAANTTTGCAGCAAGTAGCACCCGGTGAGCCAGAAAAAATTCACTTCAACGTAAATAATTTAAAAAAATTTTATCAAGATTTAAAATAATATCTCAAGCATAAGCATAGCAATATGATAAAACAACAAAGAAACTTGTGCAACAGTGAAAACCAAATGTAAATGAAGCGGAAGTTGTTATCTTTAATTTAACTATTCAAGAGTGAAAGTAAAAGTAGAAGTAGTGAAGGCTGTACTCAAAGTGAGAGGAGAGACACGTAGTGGCTAAGAAAAAAGGAGAGCTTCATTATCATATTTTGACATTTATAAATTATTTGAATAACATCCTTGTGCTGTCAAATTTCGAATAATTTTTAAGCACATGAAAGAAAACAAAATACTACGAAGTATTTTTCGCTGGGTGTAGTTTAGAGTATGATGGCTCCTGTTTAGAGTATGATGGCTCCTGCATCGAAGGTCTGCAGATTAAACATTGCGACATAGTATCCCAACAGGAAAGCACCATTTTCATTCCAGAATTAAATTTAAAAGGAGCTTACCTATAGTTGTAACATGACGTCTATAAGGCAGAAATCCAAAATTATATTGAAAAATTCCTCGTCCATGAAACAGCAATGGTGCAAATGAGACGATTTTCATGAATCTTATTTGAAATGATCGCAACCATGAACCCTTTGGATTGTCAACTTGGCAGAACAAATCATTTTCGCCAAAAGAGTAAACTGGAACAAGAGCAGACCTGCAAAATAAATAAAAATAAATCAAGCATATGATTTCCGGTTAAATTCTCGTCTAACTACCCCGTTTACACGAGAGAAAACTGGATCGATCTAGAACGGGATCGATCCCTAACTGGTACGGATTGGCCTTGCGTTTACACGGGATCCTCGGGATTGATCCGCTATCCGTGCTGGTTTGGGATCGTTTACCAGATCGATCCAGTTTGGGATCGATCCAATCAGAGCCTCGTGTAAACGGCTGAATCGATCCCAAACTGGCACGGATGCAAAACGCGGCAAGCCGAAAAAGGAAATCGAGGCCTTTTCAGAATGGCATCTTTCGGCCACCCTAGCAACGCATGCGCAAGTCTTCATAAGGAGTCTGGGAATCAGTGATAGGTGCCTGGATCGATCCCGTGTAAACGCAAAATAATTTGGGATCGACCCCGTGCAAACACATGTACAATTTTGGGATCGATCCAGTTTTCTCTCGTGTAAACGGGGTCTAAGATATCATTAGTTTTTGGTAATGTCAGGCTAACTCGTTGGCAAGTTTGATAAAGGATATTGTGGTTGTTTTTGAAGGATTCTGAGATAACATATTGTCACAAAGGCCCGTTCACACAGGAACGATATCGTAAAGATATGCGGTATCGTTTCGGATCGTTCCAAAATGTGGTACGGTGAACGGTTGTGTTCAAATGGGAACGCATCAAAAGTATCGTGAAGTGAATCGAAAATTAGAGCACAGGTCTTTCTTTCTTCTCTCTCTTTCCCCTTCTCCTTCGCTTTTTCCTTCGCTCATTCCTCCGCATTTTCTCTTCTCCTTCGCATAAACCAAAATATTCGCTGCGCATGTGCATCGGACAAATTTTCTATTTTGTTTTACATTAAAATTTAAACAATATTTAAACTGCTGACCCTGTGATTAGAGCAGTAGGATATCGTACCACTTTGTCCCTTTTGAACGCAAAAGCGTTTCAAAATAGATCCAATTTTTGCAACGATATGGCACCGTTCCGTGACAGGCACCTTTTCTACTTGGGAACAATATTGCACCGTTTGAGAATCCCTTCAGAATAGGCCCCTTTCACAAGAGAACGATAACATACCATTTCGTCCGTATCGTTCCAAAAGATGGCACGGAACAAAGTACGATATCGTAACGTTCCGGTGTGAACGTTATCTTGGGTCCAGAAAGCGGAGTGAAAGTAGGACGATAAAATAGCGTATCCGTGTGAACTAGGTCAGAATTCTATCATGTAAGCTGACATGTTAGTTATACATTGATCAACCGTTTTACGGAATCTGAATAATAGCAACTGTTTTAACTGTTCTTTATATGAAGCAAACATAAAAATTGAGAGCCACCGGCTGTTCAATATCCTGAAGATAGAATGAAACCTGCATAAGAAGATTTCGATGATGAACACAGTATTACCTTTGAATCTATCGCATTTTCTTAGCCCTACTTGCGGTGTTTTATCAATCAAAACAGCACATTGATCACTTTAGGTATGGAGATTACAGAGGTGGACTATAATCTTTGAGAGCTTTATCAATAATAAAAGAAAGCTACAGTAATGTCGTATGGATTTAAGGAGACTAAGCACAGTAGAAAATCTTCACAATCGAAACCTTTGTCATTCAACCAACGAGTGTCATGAAAACCTGCCAAAGCAGCTAGAATCTTGCTTCTCGAAAATATTTCCATGAGCAAGACACCAAATATGTATCAAAGTGTTACATCTTATCAGTAGTGAGCCACCTTAACCCATACTGTATATGCTTGATATTATTCTTAATTAGCAGTGAACAAGTGAGCCACCTTATCGCTGATCTACAAATTTAATTTTTCTGGTAGTGAGCGACCTTAAGTGCAGATCTACCTTTTAGCATTGCTTAATTTGATCATTAACTGTATTTCCCGTATTTCCTAAAATATACAGTAATGTCTCGTTCAATTCCTACCCTGACCATCCCCCCCCCCGGGACACCCCCGGGCATTTGCTCAAAAAATATTCCCCGCCCCCGGGCATTTGACAGTAAATTTTTCCCCGGCCCCCGAGGCATTATACTACATCAGGAGCTTTTCATTATACAGTTACTGGGAATATGGCATATTTTCAGTGCCCGGCCCCCGGGCATTCGCCAGAAANTTTGCAGCAAGTAGCACCCGGTGAGCGAGAAAAAAATTCCCTTAAACGTAACTAATTTAAAAACATTTTATCAAGATTTAAAATAATATCTCAAGCATAAGCATAGCAATATGATAAAACAACAAAGAAACTTGTGCAACAGTGAAAACCAAATGTAAATGAAGCGGAAGTTGTTATCTTTAATTTAACTATTCAAGAGTGAAAGTAGTGAAGGCTGTACTCAAAGTGAGAGGACAGACACGTAGTGGCTAAGAAAAAAGGAGAGCTTCACTATCATATTTTGACATTTATAAATTATTTGAATAACATCCTTGTGCTGTCAAATTTCGAATAATTTTTAAGCACATGAAAGAAAACAAAATACTACGAAGCATTTTTCGCTGGGTGTAGTTTAGAGTATGATCGAAGGTCTGCAGATTAAACATTGTGACATAGTATCCTAACAGGAAGGCACCATTTTCATTGCAGAAGTAAGTTGAAAAAAGGAGGTTACCAGCTTACCTATAGTTGTAACATGACGTCTGTAAGGCAGAAATCCAAAATTATATTGAAAAATTCCTCGTCCATGAAACAGCAATGGTGCAAATGAGACGATTTTCATGAATCTTATTTGAAATGATCGCAACCATGAACCCTTTGGATTGTCAACTTGGCAGAACAAATCATTTTCGCCAAACGAGTAAACTGGAACAAGAGCAGACCTGCAAAACAAATAAAAATAAATCAAGCATATGATTTCCGGTTAAATTCTCGTCTAACTACTCTAAGACCCCGTTTACTCGAGAGAAAACTAGATCGATCTAGAACGAGATCGATCCCAAACTGGTACGGATCGGCCTTGCGCATACACGGGATCGTCGGGATCGATCCGCTATCCGTGCTGGTTTGAGATCGTTTACCAGAGCGATCCAGTTTGAGATCGATCCAATCAGAGCCTTGTGTAAAGGGCTGGATCGATCCCAAACTGGCACGGATGCAAAACGAGGCAAGCCGAAAAAGGAAATCGATGCCTTTTCAGAATGGCATCTTTCGGTCACCCTAGCAACGCATGTGCAAGTCTTAATAAGGAGTCTGGGAATCAGTGATAGGTGCCTGGATCGATCCCGTGTAAACGCAAAATAATTTGGGATCGACCCCGTGTAAACACATGTACAATTTTGGGATCGATCCCAAACTGGATCGATCCCGTTCAGGATCGATCCAGTTTTCTCTCGTGTAAACGGGGTCTAAGATATCATTAGTTTTTGGTAATGTCAGGCTAACTTGTTGGCAAGTTTGATAAAAGATTTTGTGGTTGTTTTTGAAGGATTCTGAGATAATATATTGTCACATAGGCCCGTTCACACAGGAACGATATCGTAAAGTTCCATGCAGCATCGTTCCGGATCGTTCCAAAATTTGGTACGGCGAACGGTTGTGTTCAAATGTAAACGCTTCAAAAGTATCGCGAAGTGAATCGAAAATTAGAGCAGTAGGATATCGTACCACTTTGTCCCTTTTGAACGCAAAAGCGTTTCAAAATAGATCCAATTTTTGCAACGATATGGCGCCGTTCCGTGACAAGCACCTTTTCTACGTGGGAACATTATAGCACCGTTTGAGAATCCCTTCAGAATAGGCCCCTTTCACAAGAGAACGATAACATACCGTTTCGTCCGTATCGTTCCAAAAGATGGCACGGAAGAAAGTACGATATCGTAACGTTCCGGTGTGAACGTTATCTTGGGTCCAGAAAGCGGAGTGAAAGTAGGACGATAAAATAGCATATCCGTGTGAACTAGGCCAGAATTCTAAATTCTATCATGTAAGCTGACATGTTAGTTATACATTGATCAACCGTTTTACGGAATCTGAATAATAGCAACTGTTTTAACTGTTCTTTATAAAAAGCAAACTTAAAAATTAAGAGCCATCGGCTGTTCAATATCCTGAAGATAGAAATATTGAAACCTGCATAAGAAGATTTCGATGATGAACCAGTGGCGGACTGGCCCACCGGGATACCAAAAAATTTCCCGGTGGGCCCTTGTCAAGACAATAGTCATTTTCTGTCTGGGGCCTTTTGGACACGAATGCTTGCTGAGGGCCCATAACTAGAAAATTCCGCAATGATAAATGACACCTTAACACATTTCAAGCCAATCTACGTAGAATATGGCTAAAATTTTCCGCTCGCTTCGCTCGCACTTGAATACGTATGCATTCTTGGCTTCTCTCAGCAACTAACGGGTCGGCCAAAAAAGTAACCACCAAGACAAAAAAATTGAAAAACTTTCTGAATTCTAGATTTGGTGAAATTTATAGGGCACAAAGAACAGCATAAAATGCATCCACTGAGCGAAATAAGTTCATTATCATCTGTATTTTGCAGAAAAATGAGGTTTTGAAAGAGACGGTAGCTGAAAGCCACGGTAGCAAAGTTGCTAATGATCGAAAGAGCAACTTGACCAACGAAAGTGTCAAAAACAAGCCATTTCTTCTCTCAAACCTTTCAATTCATTGTTTCCACCTCTACTTGCATCTCTTTTGTAGAAATACTAACAACATTACAAGATATTGCTGTATATTGCTATCACAATGAGAGACATCGAAACATTATGATCGAAAATGTAAAATTAGGAAAATTTGCATTTTTAACATGATATTGTGTTACTTACAAACCATTTTATGGTATCCAACTAAAAAGTTTCACTCAGTTCTTGCAAAACTGCGTAGATCAACTCACAAATCCCTCTCGCCGCTACGAGAAAATAGGGAAAAGTTAATTGCACAGAAATTATTCAATAGATCAAAATAAATGCGTTGGTTGGTTATTGTTGATGATCAGTGATTTTGTTACAGTGATTTCGCCACCATTTTATTATTTTATTTATTATATATTATTTTAAATTCTTTATACAGGGTGAAAACATTCAGTTCTAATAACTGTTTTACAATATGCCCTGTTAAAAATAACTAAGGAAAAAACTAAATTTCTACTACTACTTCTTAATACAGTGTTGGAAAATTACAAAAGAAACCTATTTTTCAAAATTAAACAAAACGGAAAAAAAATAGTATTGCTACAGAAAATAAATCGTGATATTGGTTGTTATAATACTTCCTTTAGTTTTAATTTGAAATTTGATAACGAGGGAGACAGTTTAATTTGGTGATCGAGACCATTCCAAACGCTCGCCCCTCGGTATGCAAATGATTTATGTCCATTGTTTGTTCTAAACAAAGGAATTTTCAAGTCAGTTTCTGTGTTTCTTAGCGTCCTTCCTGCATGCTCACGTTGTTTTTGAAACATCAGGGCCATATGGTCTGGGCAAAGTTGATTCACAGATTTGAAAACAGTAGTTGCTGTTTCAAACCTTATAAGCTCTCTAACTGTTAGCCAGCCCAATTCTTTAATCAGAGGTAAAGAGTGCGCATCATAAGCACTATTTGTCACAATACGGGCAGCGCAATTTTGAAGAATTTGCATTCTTTTTAAATCTGCTTCTGTACAACATCCCCATACCGTGCAACAATACCGTAAATAGGGCTCGACTATACTTCTGTACATGGTTTTTACTGTACTAAGTGGGACGTACCTCTTTGCATATATCAGCATCCCTATCCCTCTCGAAATCTTCGAAGAAATAATGCTAGTTTGTTCCTTCCAGCTTAATGTTTTGTCGATCTGTACTCCAAGATATCTCATATAGATACCATCTCTCTTAGCATCTCTCTCAAGATATAGATACCATCTCTCTTAACAACCTCATTTCTCTGCAACTACAGCTGATAATGAACTGATGTTTACTCAATAGATCTATTTTATGTTATACCATTTACCGCTTATAGATTTGATCAAAATCTTTTATTCAGAAAATTGTTCAGAAATTTTATCTTCGGTGTTACCATTTTTTTGGCCCACCCGCTATATGCCATTTTTCATGTCATACTCAGGCACCCGTTAACTTTACATGTAAACATTTTCTGGGAATAAAAGTAGTTAAACTAAGTGGTACTTCAACATGTTCAGCTCATTTCGATTGCTTTCGTTCCC
>REGM01000208.1:86681-107234 GCA_004194415.1 Aurelia aurita | reverse complement strand
AGTTTTAGCGCATGCGTCGTGGAGTCAATGTCTTGTGAAAGAAAAGCAAACGCGCATTCTCAGAAGACGCTAGCCTAGCTGCGAGAGGTGAAGTGGAAAAAAAATCACTACTTTTGAGCCGTTTGACAGATTTTCGCTCAGTAAACGGCCGCGGCAAGGTAAAATTCGACGTAAATCGATATTCTTTACCTATTCCAAGTATTATTTCACAGTTATTTCCAAAAACCGTCGAAAAACAAGCCATTTCATTTTGGAAGCTGTGAGGAAAGGTTCTTATTTTCCACTTAGGCCCATCAAATTTGCAAGTTTTCCTCCTTTCGAAACTTGCGTTTTCTATCATTTTCTTTATGTTCTAAAACTTAAAAGCTGTCGTAAACCCTTTTAAACGATGTCATGAAGTTTCTTAAAGAAATTTGTTTCATTTTCATGCTTTTTTTACTGATTTAGCAGTGACATGTTTTCCACCTTTTTTTTGTCTTTTTCGGCTTCCTAACAACAACAACAACCTAGGGTTAGACTGAATTAGCCCCTCGTCGTTGTGTAAAACTTTGAACATTTTATAGAATGATAAAGGAGGCTTTTTCAAATCTAAAACGGTTTTAGATGTGACTGTAGTGACTCAAGTGGGGAAAAGAAAATATGTAAACACAAATCGTCAAAAATAAAAATTTGCTCACATTGAGATTTGAACTCCAGCCGTCAGATCTAAAGTTCCAACGCCTTAACCACTACACCAGCTAGCCTTGCTAACGTCGAGGTAAAAAGGATAATGGCTCTTTATGGTTGCTTGCATTCAAGTAAGAATATGGAATATCAATACCACCTCTAATTGACTCATTGTTGCTGAAAACAGTAATGACGTCAATGTTAACATTGACGGGCTTTCTCGGAATCTGATTGCAAGAACATACAAAGTTGAGGGCAATAGGACACCCTGTACGCCTAAGAAGTAACCCTATAGATTTTCCGTCGTAGCTCAAGAACAATGGAACAGAGTTTGAATGCTGCCTTTTCAGATATGTACTTTGATTTTAGCTAGAAACTAACTCCCCTATACTTTTTCATTGACATTTTTTACAGCTTTTGAAGGTTTAAATAACGTCCTCAAAGAACATTTTCAAGGCTTGTCAAGTCAGCTTATGAACTTTTTCTTGAATGTTTCATTTTTTATAAAAGTTGTTATTGTTTTTAGAAGCAATTGTAGTTTTGAAAGCTGAAAAACATTGTTATATAATGAGATTTTCGAAAAATGATATATCTCCTACGACCTTCTTTGTCTGACACTTAAAACGTTATGCCAACGTCCGTGAGTCCCCCCAGAGGGTCCTTTGACTTAGTTCCCGAGTCATGAAAGGGGCACTATTTCCTCGTAGCTCTTTTGTTTTTAGAGGGGCATGTTTGTCAACTAATTTTCGAAAAGTACAGACAAGATTGTTATAAACTTGCTCAGGATCCTCGGGAGCACCAAATTTTGCCAGTTTTACATCTGACAAGAAATTTTCGGCGTCAAACTTTTTGTAGCTGCGATACTTGATTGCCTTAGGCTTAAGTCTAGGAAGATGAGACTTCATAACCGTTATGACAAGACTGCGATAGTCGCTTAAGCCAGTTTCCAACACGGAAGTTTTTTAAAAGCATCTCGGCCGATTTGTAAGGATGACATCAATGGAAGAACTACTGTTCTTGGTAAAACATGTTTTAGCAGTCACTAAACTTGATAGCCCAAAGACATCACAAAAGGAAACTACCGGGTGTCCCAAAAAAAAGTATACAGATTTGGTCAACCCTAACGATCAGAAACTAGCATGAATCAATCCGAAATCATTTTTAAAACATTACTCGGTAGTTAACTTGAACATAGATACCTTGTTTGTTGACATTGGTGCTTTGAGAGTAGAGATATAAATCTTCAAAGGACAAATTTGCCTCCACCTCCAAACCAGAGCTTTGGCGTTTTGGCCTAAGCAATATCCACATTTTGTTTCGCTTAAAAAGAATAAAGGTACTCCGCAAATGGTGTACAGCTCATCTTGAACAGGCCAATATCGACGAATCAGTTCTGGTAATTCATTATTGGAGGAAGGGAATCCGCTGGAGATTGCCTGGGACAGGAGTTGGCACTCTTCATCTTGGGCTGCTGCTGCGACGACTCGATCCCAAGTAATTGCCTGGAGATGCTTGTCTGTGTCGTAGGTGAAGGCTAGAGAAGATTTGATGCCTTCCTCAATCTCTTGGTTGACTGCATTCTGCAATGGAGGCCTCACATTGGACACGGCGGCTATTGAACTTGCAGTTGGGTATCGCAAAGTTGCGACAGGGCCGACGTGACGTTTTCCAGGGGTGTGTTTGATCTTGAATCGATACATTAGTGAGCATTCTTTGAAATTGAGAAGTCGGGGGTTGGAGATCTTCTCTAGTGCCCGATCCGCGAAGATGGCTGTGAGTGGTTTGTGGTCGACTGATATCATCAAATCGGGACAGCCAAGGACAAACATGCAGCAAGACTCAAGTGCATAGATAAGTGCCAGAGCTTCACCTTCGACTGGAGCGTAGCGAAACTCTGCATATGTTGTAAAGCGTGACCCGGCAAATATCCATTTCCTGTGGCCATTGCCACATTCAGGGCCCTCCAGGGTTGGACACGCACAGTGCTGTTGACGGAGAAAGAATCTGATCCCCGTCTTGTTCCAGTCACTTGAAATGCATGTGGGTGGTTGATTTCAAAGCTTTTCACGCTTGCAGTTATCATGTCAATGATTCTGCGTTTTGACTCCTTGAAGAGATTCCCAAATGTCTCATCCCAGTAGAATATTTTTGGTCTTGGTGGAGAGCAGCTCTCGGAAGGGTACCATGTCATGATAACATCAGCTTGGGTAAAGGCATATGCTACCTGGTTGACGAGCCAGAACCAGGAACGAACTCCTGTGATGTTGGTGGGAGTGGGAAAGGTGGAAATTGCATTAATCATTGCAGCGGTAGGTTTGACGCCATCTTTTGTGATGCAAAACCCACCAAAGTCCACGCCATCTTCTCCAAAAACAAATTTCTTTGGGTTGATGACGATTCCGTTCTGGGCGTAATGGGATATGTAAACTGATAAATATTTAAAAATACGACAACGTACTTGAATATGATAAATGAAATATATACAATATAATATAATAATATAATACAATATAATATAATATATACAATACAATATAATATATACAATATAATATAATATAATATATACAATGGGATATGCTCTGGGAGGGATGGTGGTGGTGTTCGAAGTGGGCATCCACAGGGCTCGATGGATTGTTCCTGCCTCAAGCCTGCACTGATGCTGCCTGGAACGTCAGGAAAGCTCTGTGGTATGATGCCAAGGTCTTTCATAGCTGTTTTTACGAGAGGTAGAAACCATCAACATTCTCAGCGACGTATACCACCTGGCGTGTCCGATTGCGACCTGCCGTGATGACAGCAGGGCCCCCATGATCTTTAAGGGCTTGTCAGTAATGCCATGTATGCCATGGGTGGTTGGGACCAAGTAGGAGGCCGGCATTGGAGTTGGTTTAGGATCTCTGGACCACTTGTGCAAGTTTGGGCACATGTATCCGTATATGCAGACAATTGGCTGGCAGATGAGGCTTGACCTCGGTTTCTCCATTGCCGTTTGAAGGACTGGTGGGCATGGTGCATGATAGAGAGGGTAACTGTGATACTCGGAAGGGGGCTGGGCCTTTGCTTTGAATGATGTTCCATCCCAGATCACGTGGGGAATTGCTATTTATTGCATTCCTGATGTACGACTTCTTTTTGTAACCTTTTTGGTGTTCCGGCGGATGGATTTAATGAGTTCTTGCTCTGTGGCACGGGTGGCCGCTTGTTCCTCATGTAACTGGGATGCTACCTTTTCCTGATGTCTGCGGGATTTTTGAATCGAGTTCAGACCAATACCAGCTTCTAGTGCTCATTCACGCTGTCTGTTGCATTGCTGCTGCCTGTGTCTGCGTTTGCGGTAAAATTTTGCAGGTGATTTTGGGGCCTTTGGAGGCAGGCTGGATTTAGCAGAAAAAACATACGAGTCACTCCCTGATGTTAGATTGCAATGGGTGGCATTTGACGCTGACCCAAATTTTTGGCTGTGGACCTCCTTGTGGACCCCCCTGACAGCGACAGATTTCATGTGTGTCAAGAGTTGGTCTTCTCTGCAAGTGTTTAATGTGCTGGCTCCAACAAAGTCAAACAAGAGCTTTTTCACGACTATGGAACATGCAGACCTGAGCTCATTTCTGATTTCCAGAGGCTCACTTACCTTGGTCATGACTTTGTATCGTGCCCACGAATCTAAGAACATTGCCCAGTCACTTTCAGTTGAGTCAATTTCGATGCTGAGTCTGTCCGGCCTTTTCACCCGGCCTGTTTGGGGTTGGGTGTGTTGTTGCTGGGCTGGTAACATCTGCTGCATTGTCTGCTGCATCAGCTGCATGGTCTGAAACATCACTGTCCTTTGGTCTGCAGCTGCGGTTGTTGCAGCAGGGTGCCCCTGTGCACACCCATCCTTATTGTTCTCGATGTTATGACCCTCCGTGCATTTAACCATACTTATTGTAGTGGAGACAACAATATTATCTTTCCTTAAAATGCGAGTTATTTGGTTCGAAAAAATTCAATTCGGGTCCAAAGGGGGTCCCTTGTCCGTCAAATTGGTGTTCCATTGTCCTGTTCCAACGTTCCGGGTCCGGCTTTTTCTCACTCACGTACCTCCACTTGGTTTTTCAAGGGTGTTCCAAATGTGCTTTTTTGATCCAACAGTCCTTTTTCCGGTGATTCCGGTTCCGGCGATTAGCTCGTGGATACGGGCCTAAGCTGTTTACTTGTTCGGTTTGAAAGGCTGCTAAATTCTCGATGATTCATCCTGCCGACTGCGCCATGTATAAGCCCACGAGGATCGCGAAGATAGAACCAGACAATGAGGAGGCAATGTTATAAACTAAACGACAACAATATATTTGTCTGACTTGTACGGTTTACCTTCAGAGACGAAGAATCTTACGGAGTCTGTACATACGCGTCCATAAGGTCAAGTGTCAAGAGACTTAGCCTCTTTATGAGGTAGCCTCTTCAAACATGTTCCTGACTTGTGCCTGTATTGGAAGAGTGTGAATTTATTCCTACGCCCTGTACAAAAGAATAATATTTTAGGCCTACAGTTTCTACCAGAGTATCAGTGTCCGCAGAAGGAAAAGCAGGAAACGATATACTATTTTCGATATCAGGCGACCAATGCCCAGTTGTGGTTTTGTTTCGTGAAATACTATGTAAGCTTGTGCTTGATGACTCAAGTGTTTCAAAATCTTCATAATCATGACCGTCTTCTAATAAATCTGATTGAATACGAGAGTCTGATGCGCATGTTAATATATCGTATTCATGCACATCTTCTAGTAAATCTATGCTCGCTACTATATTTGTTGGAATGTTATTACTTGTTGAAGATAGGCAGCCCAGGTTTAAAAACTTTACAATGTTACCTCCCAGAAGATTTGTTCCTTGTTGGTTCAAGTGAATACCATCGTCATACAAAAGATTTCGCTAGTTGTCGTCAAAGTTTCCATGCTTGATGAATCCTATGTCATATCTTCGTAGCGATTTCTCCAGTAAAGCATTGACTTGCACTTGCTTTGACTCCATAAGATCTGAGTCTCCTCTAGGCAAAATATTGGAAATTGCAACGCTTTGAACAGTTTTCCTTGCTTTCATTGCGACGTTGATGATTTTGCTGGCAATTTCTTCTGGTTCATCATTTCTAAGATTATTCGTCCCACAGTGGATTATTAGGCCATCTGTATTTTATGAATGCATATCCTCCACGGATGCCCCTGAAAAGGTTTTCACGACAGTATAGTACTTTGTAACGCTACGATTTATTTCTTGTTTCCTAATTCCTTTCAAAATAGAGTCTCCTGTGAATGCAACGGTTGGCTTCCCCCTTTCTCTTCTTTCAAAACTTTAAGGCTGTCTTCCCTCTGTTTCTTGCACTTTAGATTTATTAGGGTATATTCAAAATTTGCCGCTGACATCTATTGAAAATTAATTGTGTTTATCCCCCGAAATGAATTTCATTTTCTAAAAAATAAATTTTTTGGTGCAAGAAAGATATAAAATAACAATCAGAAAGTTACAGAGTGGTAATTGCATTCAGTACGGATATACAGCAGAAAAGCTGCTAGGGCCCCTCCCCCACCCGCTATGCTTGATAGGATTCAAGTTTCGTGACTGGTATAAAAGGGTTTAGGCACATGCCATGTTTAGAGTTATTGAAATCAAAAATGCTTGCGTAGGCTTGAGCCAAGGGCGCCTACCCTTTTATGAATTGGGTTCATTATAAGTTCTGTTTTCGTGACATAGTACACAGGGAAATTTCTGTATTGATGACGTAAGATGACGTAAGATAGTCCTGTGGTTCCAGGTTCAGGTTTTTATGTAATACGATTTCGACTGTTATAAGAGATGACCACAGGGAACCAGACAGCGTGATGTTTGATTGGTCAACACTGATAGACGTTATGATTTTAAAATCACTGTGAGGAAAGAAGATATAGGGGTAAGAAACATCTCCTAACTCTGTTGTTCGTGATTCTTATAAGTGCGTCCACCGTTGCCGTGGACAGAGGACGTTGATATGGCCAGTAAGCAAGACTTGTGGTATGTTGAACTAGGGGGTTAGCACCTTCAAAGCAAAATACGAGCAACTATTTCAAACTGCTCGTTTATGATCGTGCAGTGTCTGTGATCTGTGACTAAATGACCATCCCTTGCCATATTCCAAACATTGTTCTGTTTAGGACTCAAATTCACCAAGCTCTTCGAAATGACCGAAAAAGCAACACAGGACCGAAAAAGCAACACAGGACAAAATGGTCTCTCATATCTAGGACCTATAATATGGAACAGCCTACCCTCAGACATAAAATCTGCAACAAACATCGACAGTTTCAAACATAAGGTCAAAGATCAATTCTTTACAAATCTCCAAAGTCTTGATGATAGCCCCTACATTTTTTAATTAGAAATCTAAAAGCAGCCAGACATGCTTATTTAATATTTTTAAAGGATTTTCTTTCCGGTTTAGACACAAAATTCTGTTTTTCATGAAAACTCTTTTCTTTTTCTTTTTAATAGCACTCCTGGAGGGACCATTATGGAAACAAGGTTGCATTGACCTTTTAATGCTATCCCTGCCATTTTTAACCATGGGGTGTTTTTAAATTAGATTTTAAATTAGATTTTTGTAGCTTTTGCCTGTAATATTTATACTTGTAAATATTGTAATTAGATCTCTTTTCTTTGTTAAATAATTATTATATCTTTAAGTTAATGGCGAAATTCTACATACATACATACATACATAACTACATACATACATACATACATACATACATACATACATACATACATACATACATACATACATACATACATACATACATACATACATACATACATACATACATACATACATACATACATACATACATACATACATACATACATACATACATACATACATACATACATACATACATACATACATACATACATACATACATAATGCTCATTCTCGATCATTCATTTTGATTTTTCATCCAGAACAAACAACACAATTACTGACTGGATTTGTGTGTATAAGATCGAAGAAGAACAAACGGGGGAGGAATCGACTTGGGGAAATTCAAGAAGAGCAATGTCATGTTTTAGTTAACAACGTTAGTTCCAAAATAGAAGATGCTCTCACTTGCTTTGCTAATTTATATTATTAACTATTCAATACTTTTCAGATAATACTTCTTCCATGAGCCCTGTTTTATTCGAATCGGCATTGAGAGGACTTTATTACTAGTTGAGGAAAGGATTAGGACCTAAAACTGCTTGAGGGAGAGTTGGCGTGCTTGAGCAGGATTCAATTAAAGCAACTTGAGGCTTCCTGTAAAAAATTTATTCAATCTTATTTCATAGTTATTGTCGCTGATCCACTTTTTCATGCGACCCCCTGGTTTGCATACAACTTGGCTTTTCATTTCTGGTTGAACAAAGGTAAAAAATTCGCTTGACTACAACGGAAGGATGCACAGGAGCTACAATTTGTGTTCTATCTAACTCCTTCTCATTCATGATAGCACTCCAGCCTGATTGAAGGCATGAGGAAGAGTCAAGAGGACGGAGCAGAACAGCAGGTAAGATCATAATTTCAAACTAAACTGCTTCAACTTAAAATTTCTTTTGGTGGTTGAGTCAAAGAACAGAGTGCGAGACCAGCATACTTTCAATTTCTAATCCTAGTTTTGGAATTATGTGTGACAGCTATGCGTCTTGGATGCACGAGCTTGTCCAAGTGGCCAGCATTAGCAATTGTTTTCAACCATGCAAGTAGCATATTTGTATCAATTTGTTGAAATTCTTGAATTAGTTACAAATGACCTGTTCTTTTTCCCTCCCCCAAGCTCCTGCCAAGTTCTTATTACAAAGCAAGGAGACAGGTTTGTGTACAATCGCCTTTAATTTGCTTTTCCTACTATTTGAGCATCAAACAATGGAAACACCTTTTTATAGACATACATTAACTTTGTCTGAAATGTCTTGAAAGCTAGCAGTGCACAGAACAGAAAGAAGCGATTTGAGAAGTTTCAATTTGAAGACTTTGATGTAGCACATATTCTATTATTTCCCTCAGACAGGATATTGATCAGCCTTGTTCCATGTCATTGATATTGCACAGGTGCTATATATATGCATTTATATTGTTTCAAATTTCAGATTGTATCTTTTACTTTAGAAATGTGTGTTTCTATCTAACTCCTTCTCTTTCATGATAGCACTCCAGCCTGATTGATGGCATCAGGAAGAGTCAAGAGGAGGGAGCAGAAAAGCAGGTAAGATCATAATTTCAAACTGAACTGCTTCAACGTAAAATTTCTTTTGGTGGTTGAGTCAAAGAGTGGAATGCCAGGCCAGCATACTTTCAATTTCTAATCCTAGTTTTGAAATTATGTGAGACAGCTCTGCGTCTTGAATGCACGAGCTTGTCCAAGTGGCCAGCACTCTTAGCGATTTGTTTTCAACCATGCAAGTAGCATCCTTCATTCAATTTGTTGAAATTCTTGAATTAGTTACAAAAGAACTGTTTTTTTCCCCCTCCTAGCTCCTGTCGAGTTCTTATTGCAAAGCAAGGAGACAGGTTTGTTTACAATTGCCTTTAATTTGCTTTTCCTACTATTTGAGTATCAAAAAATTGAAACACCTTGTCATGGACATACATTAATTTGGTCTGAAATGTGTTGAAAGTTGGCAGGGCATAGAAAAAAAAGAATAAATTTCAAAATTTTTAATTTGAAGACTTTGATGTAGTAAATATCATATTATTTCCCTCAGACCAGACATTGATCAGCCTGATTCTGAGTCATTGATGTTGCCTAAGAACTGCATGCATTTTTTATGTGAAGGACAACAACAACCAAATAGAGTTCTATCAGGCCCGTCATATGCAAAACAGCAGATAATTACAGAATGCTCACGAGGGTGGAGACAAATACACATCTCAGTTTTAGTCTTACTTTCTCACTCAATCATTAAATTAAGATCAGGGTCAATTGTAACACTTTTTTGAAAATCGACCATAAGCATCAAAAAAATGATTAATTCCATTCTTGGCGGTATATGATATTGTTGTTGTATCTCTTGAAATGAAATAGACCTTAATAATGAAATCTATATTTAATATGTCTTATTATGACAATGAACCTTTTGTAATAATCATTTTAGCTAAGGTGCATAATGACAGTGTTTCTCTTTTGCACAATTTCCAGCTGAGAGCAATTTATATTTCTGAGAATCATTTCGTACAGATAGGAAATGTTGTACCTTAGCTGCAAGTTGACCTAAGCTCAAATATTTTGAATTCAGCTATCATCTTTGGTAATAAATCGAATTGGTAAAGCCATGATAGTTCCTTAGTGAGAACTCAAAATTTGATACTTTAACACCAATTATGATAATCTGACACATTATGATGCAAAATCTAAACTGCAATGCAAACTATAAATAAGTTATTTTCTTAATTAAAATTAGTTAGTAGAGTGGAAAATTGTGACAGATCCCTGACAGTAATGCATCCATCAAATTCAAATGTGTTGATATTATCTTTTGACAATAGCTGCTGGTATTGGTACTTCAAATATTTACCCTTCAGATTTTTGCCCCTTTTGGAAGTCACTTCCATAGGAACAAACTAACTTCACATTTGCAAACCTGGATGATACTATATCTGTACATGTTGTTTTGCTTTGAGCTGACTCAGAGAATCAAACTTTTCAAAAGAATGAAAGTGCTGAAGGAAAGAGATATTTTTCAACAAAACCTTTAAAATGCTTTAAAAGTGCTTGAAAACAATGGGAAATTACTTCTGTCCTGTGTTTTTATTTGAAGAAATGTGTAGTTGTCATGTGGATAAAAGTTGTTCAATGGTCTGATAAGTTCTTTCTTTTCTTTACAGCTGTTTGAGCAACAATCAAGCATGTGCTGCTCAAGGAAATGCCTATTTGGAAATATGTCAGTGAGGAACTGATGTCTGATGAGACAGATGTTGGGAATGCACTGGTAAATGTTGCTGATGATTATAATGGGCTGATGAAATTGCATCATTGACAGTAGAAGAACAGGGAATAGTAGTAGCCATCCGCTGGTGCAGAAAAGGTTATGTTACAAAATGTTATCAATGCATCGTTGGGTTATTATTTCAAATGATTCAAACTACCTCATGATTTGTAGAATCAATATAATCAATAAACTGAAACAGTATAAAGATTATCCCAAAAAACCTATGCCCCAACTGCTGCTGTGCAAGAGCTGTGATTTCAGTTTTTCATTTGTGATACTGTTGTGTAGGAAAGGCTTCAAATTAGTGGTTGATACCTTATTTGACTATATCAGACAATTAATTGCAACTTTGTGGGGCAGACAGATTGGGCAAGAGTATTTTTGAGACGCCTCTTTATATACAGAGTTCGTGAGAAAATCGTTGTTCAAATGCAGGTTTACATTAAGGTAAAAGTGTCTCAAAACTGGTAGTCTTGCTAGCTAAAATTATACCGTCTACACTAACTCTGAAAGGATCTCTGAAAAAACTATTCCGAAGATATTGTCCCAAAAATTGGTAGTTTTAGTCAAAAGCTTCATCCGACATCCAAAAGCAGGTTGTAGTTAGATCTGTCAAAGCTGAAGTGTCCCAAAACTGGTTGACTTGTTTGATACTAGTCTTTCTCATAAATTTGCAGGACAAAGGTAAAATCAGTGAAAGATAAACTGTAGTAGTTTGGTCATATAAAACAGGAATATAATGCATTTTTGTAGAACAGGAGAATATTCCTTCACCTCTCATTAAACTAAACAGTAGTGCTTTGTCTCTGGCGCCAAAGGATTAACGATAAACAAATGAGTATATCCCGCTTTTCCTGGAAAACTTGTTCATATGGGAAAATGTTCCCTCGCCCAGGCGGGATTCTGGTAGTGCTCAAGCGAGATCTCGGCTAGCCGGGAAAAGTTTTTCTCATGTGAACGCCAGGAACGCTTGTGCTTTTTTATGTAGTAAAGCTATATGAGGCGAGATCTCGGCATAACGGTGGCCCATAGGTACCACTGCTGTGTTCCTTGTTCTTTGTTCCGTGTTCTGACTTTAGTGACGAGTTTACTGACGTGTTCCTTGTTTAGTGACGCCGACCTTGTTCCGTGTTCCTTGTTCGTTTCAAGGGGTAGCATTGCCCTTTTATCCTTATCCTTTTTTCCTTTTTTCCTATACCAATGGTAATACATGGTGCATTCCGATAAATTTGCCCTATCTTTACCCCCTATGTTATTTTCTGCCGTGTCCCTCTGCCGTGTTGATGGTGAGTTTTAAAATTGGATAAGCAAATTTGAGACTGACGAACTCACGAACATTAAGAACAAACTTTACAAATTTGATAAGCAAATTCTAGAATAATTTCCAAAGAAAGGATTAATCACTTTATTGTGATGAATTAAATTCAATGGGGAAATTTGCATTGGCAACGGGGAGGGCAGATCATTTTGGGTGTTGACACTACCGGGGAAAATATTTTAAATGATTTAAGAAGGAAAGACGGGGCAAGAAAATATTTTCTAATCGATGTCTGTAAGGAGTGATGTATCCCCTTTTTGTATGTTGCTCACTAGAAGTTATAGGCCATGCAGCACATGCAGGCACAAGCGAGGCATGTTGCTGTAAGGTTTAGACGGGGTTTAGACCAAATAATTGCTGATATGCTCTCAAGAGATGCTTATGCAGATTAGACTCAATACATGTCGTAGTTTCGCTCTTTGACTGAACTGATAACGCTACAACTACTACTCATTTCCCTAAGCTTCAAGAAGCGGCTTTAGCCTCTTACTGATTCAGCATGGCCCAAATTAGTTCAAGATAAATTGGTTAAATCACCATTGTCAAAATGCCTTCAGATACAGATAACATGAATGTGAAAGAACTGTTGGAAATTCAGGAGAAGTCGTTTCGGGCTGCAGTTCAACTCCTTGTGGATAAACAACTTCAAGAAAGCATATAGCTTGGACAGGAAATCAGCGATCTTAGAGTCAGCCTTACCTATAGCCAAAGAGAAATTGATGACCTCAAAGCGAAGTGTGATAAACTTGAGTTAATCAAGCTAAATATGTTAAGTTTCTTGGTCTTCTCTTAGATGAAGACCTCAACTGGAAGTATCACTTAAGTGTGTAACTCTCAAAGAAGTTGGCAAGAACTTGTGGCATCTTCTATAAAATAAGGCATCTTCTACCAGCTAATGTTTTAGTTTCCTTGTATAACTCTTTATTTGCCTCTTTTCTTCAGTATGGAATCATTGTTTGGGGTCTTACCTATGACACCTACACTAAACCAATATATCTTCTACAAAAGAAAGTTGTCAGAGCCTTCAAAAATTTTACATCTCTATCTACGCCTATTTTTTCTGAATTAAAAATACTCAAGTTATATGATTTATTTCATCTCAAGTTACTTACCTTTGTGAATGAATCTGTTAATTTGATTTCTTCTTTTTATTTCCACAATTTTTTTGAAACTGTGTCATTTGTTCATCAGTATGATACAAGGCAGGCTCGCAAAGATGATATTTTCATGAAGCGTAAGAACACTCTGCAGTATGGCTTAAGAGCCATCAAATATGCAGGTGCTAAGTCCTGGAATGACATTCCGTTCACTATCAGACAGTCCCCTTCAATAATGATTTTCCATCTTTTCTCCACTAATTACCAGTCCTGATTATTTTTGATAATTCAACTTACTTTCACACCTTTCGCATCGATCAATCAAATCAAGTTGCAAATTAAATAATTAGGTTTTTAGGATAGGGGGTGCTCTCTCCTCGATTGGTCTATCTACTGAGAGAGCTCCTCCTCAAGAAATTCCTCCCCGTACAAAATTCCTTGTAATCATGTTGTAAATTTGTCATTTCTGTTTCTTAATAATTTTACTTTAATATTGTTTGTTAAAAATTTTGTATGTTGTGGAATTTTAAAATGAAATGAACTGAACTGAAATCACCTGCTATTTCTTCTCAAAACCACCTAGCCTAAAACGCCACAAACAGCACTTTTTCTGAACTGCTGCACCATAAAATGAGCTATCAGTACTTAGATGAATGTTTCTTCTAGCCATGATTGCAAAACATTTCTTCCTCTAAGCCATTTTCTGTTCGTTTAGAGATGGAAAAGATCTCGTAAATACGCTCGCACCTTTCGAGATTTTTGTTTGCTTCCGCCGTTTCAGCAGATCAATCGAACTCCGCATTCGACGGTCTTTGTTGGCTTTTGGCGGGAAGTCAAATTCAAAGAAGGACTAGCCAATCAGAGTGCGGTTACTCAAATCTAGCATTCTGATTGGGACGGGAGACATCATATGCCGATTGAAATTTTTGACCACTTTTACAGCTCTAGGGAAATAAGGCCATCACTGCAGCGATAACAACAACAGCAATTCAATGAGTTGAGCGTAAGTTGAGGGCCTTATGCAGTGAGGCTATATGCAGATAACAGAGACAAAGACCAAGACGGACATAATCAAGTGAATGCTGTGAGTCATTTGCGCATCAGTGAAGAGAGGCTAGCTGAGTTCAGAAGAGAAACAAGTAATGATGAAACACTCACTGTACTTAAAAGAGTGATTATTGAAGGATGGCCTGATACAAAGAATGGGTTGCCAGTACAGATGAGCCCTTACTTCACTTTTAGAGATGAACTAACTGTCCATGATGGTTTAGTTTTTAAAGGAGAGCAAGTGATAGTTCCAGAATCCATGAGATCTAGCATCAAAGATCATACTGTTGTACTGTACTACTGTTATAAATATAACAGTTATATTTATATTTATAACAGTAGTACAGTACAACAGTACAACCGTCAACCGTTCATCAGTTACGTAATATAGTTGCCTCGACTTCAGAATTGGTAATGGAAGACCCCAAGCGTCATGGAGAGCAGTGTCAAGAGAATACTCCTTTGTTTTAAAATTCCAGAATTAGATACACAAAGAAAAACAACAAGGTTGCTTTACAAAGGTAAATAATAATTGTGTTTATAACCAATCGTTGATAATAGTCAGTTTCATTCCTGATGCACCGAACGATCATATCGCATGCAGACGGCCTATTTATTTAGCCATTTGGGCTTCCTGTGGTCAAATTAACAAAATTTAGTGGGTTTAAATCGGTCATGGCCCCTTGTAAACCAGCATTGCTGAATGGGCTGCCATGCCTAAATAATTGATGGTATATGATATGATATGATATGATATGATATGATATGATATGATATGATATGATATGATATGATATGATATGATATGATATGATATGATATGATATGATATGATATGATATGATATGATATGATATGATATGATATGATATGATATGATAAAATTTGATAACAATTCAACATGGCTATACTGAAAACTATCTGAAAAACGGCTTAAAGAATTCTCCAAGTGTAAAAAATTGAAGAGCTGGCCCTGTAACTACATAACTGATTTCCTAGGTATCGCGCTTATCCCAATTGTTCCTTGGACAATAAGCTTTGGAAATATAACAATAGAGTTTAATTAGTCACTTGGTTCGTCGCTAGGCAACCAAAACAATAGGAAAATGACCAAAATTGAACTACTGGCTTAAAAAGCAAAATTCTTCCAGATTAACATAAGATAACAGGCAGAATTGTAGCCAAAGGTAGCAAGTAAGAGTAGAGGAAGATATTTACACCGAAAGTTCTCAATTTAGATAGCAACTCTTGCTAATTAAGAGCAATTAGCAAGTGAATACACTAATTGAGATTTCTATTGTCATATATTTTCTATTTATAGGCTTCTAAATAGTTAAATTAGATAGTACAAAGTACTCTAACATTGTTCTATGCATATTTTGAAATATATCATACTAATTCATTCAAACTATCACGTCATAAAGATAAATGGAGTCATGGAAATTACAATTTGCTGATATAAACAAACTATATATCAAATGAAAGTACTCTTCCAGACGAATCAAATGGTGTATATAACTTTATGATTTACGTTAGTTGTGAGAAATTCGCGAGCTTTTTGCGATTTTCTTTATGACATGTCTCCAAATAAAGGCATCTGAAGGTCACGTGGTGCAACAATGGACAATGAAATTTTTAAATTTTGGTAGCGAATTAATTTTTAGCAAATCTCAAAGAGTTGCAGCTTCATACCTAAACTAGCGGCGGAGATATTTGAGAATGTTTGGTAGAGTGGGCGAAAAACGACCCCACAACATAGGCGTCGAGTCTTTGTAAAATTTTAAAATCAATCGTGTAAAATTTTATTGCCCCATTCTTTCAAATGAATTGCTCGGACGAAACTTTCGGTAATTTGCCATAATTCCAGAGAGAGAATTTTTGATGCCATTATAATTTTTGGAATTACAGCTTTTTTATGTTTTATGAATGGATGCACGAGAGGCAGTATCTAATATCTAAAGCTTTGACAATTATTAAAAGCACCATAAATTCTAAACTAATTGAGGAAAATCAATATGATCAATACAAGAAATAATTAGTTTTTGAAGTTCTACGAGATGAAAACAAGCAAAAGTTTGTAGCTTTTGTGGTTTACAATTTAGCAATTTGATGTCGTCACAACTTCAAAACTAGAAGAAATACGAAAAACGCTCTAATTCCAAAAATAATGAAGATATCAAAAATGCTCTCACTGGAATTATGGCAAATTACCTAAAGTTTCCTCCTAGCAATTCATTTGAAAGAATCTGGCAATAACACCTTACACGATTAATTTTGAAGTTTTGCAAAATTTCGACGCCTTTGCTTACAGGCACCTTAGATCATTGATGATTTATTACACTGTACTTTACTCACAGCCTTCTCAATGTTTAAACTGTAACGCTAATAGCACAGCCGATTTCAGGTTAGAATGTTCATTTTGTGATAAAATCATGAAAAATGGTGAACATAGGCAGTTTGACACGCTGAAAAATATTGGATATAGACCCATTCCAAAAAATGCCCCCAAATGCTATTTTTAGACAGGGGTACTTGGGCCCAATCCCCCAAAAGTTAAAAACTAGTGTAACTAATGAAATGAGTGACGGATCATAGACGTAGGAAGCAGGGGGGCTAGGGGGGCTGCAGTACCTCTAATCGGGGAAAAATTATGGCATTTCAGGCTCCATTCGGGCAGTTTTAACTCAATGAAGCCATCACATTTGGGCAAAATTCACGATAAGTCCCCCTAAACGTTGGGCATCCCCTACTCTAATGTGACGGATAAATATATTGCTTGGTAGTCTTAGCAAATTCAACACGCTGAAAAACATGGGATGTACTGTCGTTGCAAAAATGCCCCCAAATGCTATTTTTAGATAGGGGTACTAGAGCCCAACCCCCAAAGGGAAAAATAGATATAAGTAAGGAAATGAGTGACGGATGAATACATTGCAAAGTAGTCTTAGTAAGTTTGGCACGTTAATAAAACATGGGATAAATGGCCATTCCTAAATGTTCCTTAAAGCTTTATTTACACTGGGGTACTGGGGCATAATCCCTAAAGCAAAAGTGACGTAACTATTGAACTATAAAATCTATAGTTATACACAACTTGTTATGCATATGCAGTCTGCAACACTTAGCTGAATTGGTTCATTAAACAAAATGATGCGAAATGCTATCCGTTGAGAGGGAAAGGTGACTGAGAATAGCTACCTGCATAACAACTAAAACGAGCGGCCTAAGATGCGCTAAGCAGTCTCCATTTCATTAGTTCACGCAAGTCCAGCATTGACACATTTGCAACGTATTTTCATTTATTTATTTTTTATTTATTTCAACAGGGTAAAATATATTCAGTAAAATTTACACATCTGATGTTCAATGTGCCCTGCTTGAAAACAAATTAACCTAATACGTGAATTGCTATTTATACAAATCAACTTAACGATCCTATATAACAGAAAAGAAAATTTTTAAAAAGAAAGGGACTTAGAAGTCATACATATGTGCTGAATGTTGGTTTAGAAGATCAACCATTTCCATCGAAACTTTCAAGAACGATTTTAGTCTCATTTTGAAAGTAGCTATCGAAGGAGCAGTTTTGATTTCATAGCTCAACTGGTTCTAAACAGTAACTCCTCGATAGGAAAGTCTCCGTTGCCCATTTGAGGTCTTACACAGTAGAATCCTCAGATCAGTACTGGTATTACTTAGGGTCCGATTGCAAGAATCTGACAGTTTGCGAAACATTGACTGCATATAGAGAGGTGCAAGCCCATTCAATGATTTATACACTAACAAGCTGTTTCGAAGTCAATCATTTCTTTGATTGCTAACTATCCTAAATGTGATATGAATGGCAGCGATACTTTATCGAAGGAACTGTTTGAAACAGCACGAGCTGCCCGATTTGGTAGCTTTTGCATTTTTTCTAGAGTAGTATCACCAGCTGACTACACTTCACTTTTGTGTACAGGAGCATTTGATCAGTCCCTGGCAGGCCGCCGATGCACCAGGAAGAGTAGTCCATAATGGACACTACGAACTGTTCTGGTCACGCTTCCATCCCCATTCGCCAGGGCTTGGAACTTCTGGGCACTTAACGAGACACTGCCCCCAAGAAAAATTAGCTCCTTGGTAGATTGTTTCACGCGTTGGATGTGTTGTTTCAGTGCATCACTTGTAGGAGGGCTAGCATCAATCTGCCTCCTCTTCCGAGTAAAAAGTTCTTTCCTATCTGCATTTATCGATTGATGACTGCTTGTAGTATCGTATAAGAGGATGACGAAACGTTCGATTACACAAATATGAGCATCTGATTGATTTGATTTGATTTGACTTCAAATATTTAAGGAGGGTAGCCCTTCAGCAATACTGATTTTCAAGGGGTCCTCCATTAAAAAAACTTACACAAATTTAAATACTATTATGACCTAAATTAACCTATACAATTCAATTTCTAATATATCAATACAAACCCTATAATCTAAAATAAATATTTACAATAAAAGAAAATCCATCTGGCAAACATGTTATTTACAGCAAGCTACCCCGATACACATTGTTTAAATCCGTTTAAAGAGGATCCCAGCTTACACTCAGCTGAGAGTCGATTCCAAGATTTGGCACCTCTAAACGATAACATTTCTGTCCATTTTTGGAGTTTTTCTTTGGTAACCTTAGGTCAGTTGCTGTATTCCTAAGATTTATAGAGGTCAGCTGGGATGTTTTTGTGAAAAGATTACACATGTATTGTGGAGCCAGCTCATGAAGAGATTTGAAGACCATAATATTAGTCTCACTAGCAATTAGTTCATCAATGGTCTTCCAGCCAAGCTTTTTGATACGTGGCTGGCCCGGGGTATCAAAGCTGCTGTCAGTTACAATACGGGCAGCACCGTTTTGTAATTTTTGCAGCTGGTTGATCTCAGTGACACCACAGCAACCCCAGACTGAACAACAGTAGCGGAAGTGTGGCTCCACAATACCTGTGTACATGGTCCTAAGAGTTTCTTCTGGCAGAAAGGATTTTGAATGCTTCAAAATGGAATGAGTTTTCATTACATTAAGTAAAAGCTTGTTGCCTTTAAGCCATTTTTCAACCTGTGTAAGATGATTGTTCATGGCCTCATTCAGCTGAGCGATATCGCTGGATTGATAGGAGAGGTTCGTGTCATCAGCATACATGGACACATTCAAATTTCGGACAGCTCGTGGGAGGTAATTGAAATAAATGAGGAATAAAAGAGGTCCAGATAGAGAATTAGACACTTGTGACAGGGGGACAAAGACATCTGTTAATGGCCCATACACTTTCCAGGCTGTCCATGCTGTTTTCTTACCAATTCCAGCAAAAAAGGACACAGTGTCACACACGGTTAACGAAAGTAACAATGGCAACGTTTTAGCTTTCGTAGGGCCAATACTTAATGCCACTTGATGAACTGGGACGTAACGGAAATTTTTTCTAGTTCCAAAGACAACCCAAAGCAGATTAGGTTGAGTTTTGTGATAGACAGAGACCGCCAATACAACCACATCAGTGTCGACGGTGCGTAGCATTGCTTTATGGCAACCATGGTGGATGGCATGAGCAAGGTGCAGAAACGTTTTAAAACCTGCTTCTTCATGGGTACATGGCGACAGACCTGCAAGGCTTTGACTTGATACATTACACAGAAACTGATCACCTTTGGTTGTTACCATGATCTTTTCACTTTCTATTTGAACTGCATGTTCAGCTAGAAATCCAAAAAGCTCTTCTTTGTTTTCAGTTATTCTCAGGAACGCCTGCCAATTACCAGGGATTGAGACAGTTGATGAAACTTTCTTTCGTACTCCTTTCCCTCTCTTTAGTCGTGTTGCCTTCTTTAACCTGTCTTCAATGTATGCATCACAGACCAAGTCCAATCGTTGCCTGTTTCATAACTGAGCTTGTAGATGGGGTCGAAAGATATCGTTCGCATATTCCTAAAATGTCTTGGCTGTTCCAGGCATTAACATGTTTATGTGTGCTGCACCATCAATGATAATGCTGTCGACTTGTGGGGCTTCTAGCTGTCCAGCAGATTCCGCAGTTTGCTATTCGACTTCATTTTGAAGGCATTCCATTAGCCCGGGGAGGGGGGGGGTACTTCTTTGTGAAGTCATACTGGACGTGCCGCTCATATGGGTGGGTTATTTCATCTGAAATTCCAAACACATGGATCCGTTATTTGGCTTGATTCTGATAAATGGATTGGTATTTTAGGATTTTCTTACCAAAGGGTCCCCACAATGGGTCCCATAATGATTAGCCGCAAAACTACCGAAAAATCTCTTTTTGCATTTTGCTTGCGAAACGATAAAGTCAACACTCAACACACCACAACGACGCCTTAGCAACAACAACAGAACGCTACCACTTGGCTAGCAAAGATTCTTTAAAAAAGGGTTTCAAAATCAACCAAATTCATACGCATGGGC
>REGM01000208.1:65578-83231 GCA_004194415.1 Aurelia aurita | reverse complement strand
AGTTTGCAGCAATGGAACATTTAAAAGCGTTCTGTAGCATGAATGAATTTGAGGGTTGCCTCGAGTAGCTTCTTATTGATGTCAATGGTTAACCTTTCGTCGCCATACAAAATGAATTTGAGTAAGACTTCGTTTGAAAGAGAGGAAAAACCATGAGGTAGCAATATTGCATTTACACTGTTGAGAAGATCAGATCTAGGCCCGTTATAAGAATGACAAAGCAGCATGAGGTGTTCCGTATCCTCTACCCCATCATTTGCGGGACACAGAGGGTTGACTGTATCTCTGAAGTTATGCCTAAATTTATGAAAATTTAATTTGCTGAGTCCTACCCGTAGCTGAGTGAGAATAGCTAGACCTTTAGGATCATGAATACCATACACTAGTTTAGGAGCGGGTCGAATAAGTTTCGACAATTTTGTTTTAAAAATGCTCAGCGAGGGTGATAATCTAATATCTGGGTCAAGCGTGTTCCATTCAGATAGACAGTCGGGATAAAAACTAGTCTTAAATCTCGTCGTTCTTGCCTTTATCTGCCCAACTATATCTGCTTTACGAAAAGAATACATAGCTTGTTGTAATTGCGGAATGGGGTATCTTGTGTAATCTGGGGTAATATCGTTGACAATCTTGTAAAAAAGGACAAGGCGTCTGCTCCAACGTCGTAGGCTTAAGGATTCCCAGCCAAGTTCCTCGTAAAGTTTTTCACGAGATGTTCCTTTCCATGCACCAGTCACTGCAAGTGCAGCAGAATATTGAACTGATTCAAGTTTTTCCATGTGATTATTCAGCGAGGTATCTTGACTGAATTCGCATTTTTTGGGTGGGATGTGGTAAATGACATCACCATAATCTAAATGTGGCCGCACATACAGTTTATACAATTCAATTAAAGTGTTGCGGGGCAAATACTTTGAGAGAAATTTTATCATTCCTATTCCGCGTCTACATTTTAGTATAACTGACTGAATGTGAGTGGCAAAGGACAATTTAGAATCAAGTATGATGCCAAGATGTTTATGTTCATTCACTTTAATGATTGGAATATCATTGAAACAGAATTGGTGGATGATCGGTTGAGATTTTCTTTCTTGAAAAAATCACTTCAACTGCTTGTTTTGTTGGATCGGGATTAAATAACATGCGCCAATCATGTGCCCAACTTTTGATGATGTCAAGGTCGTGATTCATGTCTGAAGCAGCCTGATTAGGCTCACAAACAATGGTGAAGAGTGAGGTATCATCAGCAAAGAGTTGACATTACACTTAAGATTATCCGTTAAGTCGTTGATGTACACAAGGAAGAAAAGTGGACCTAAGATAGAGCCCTGAGGGACGCCAGCGGTAACTGAACCCCATTCCGATGCTTTAGAAATCCCAAGCGAATTTTGTAATGAGTGTACTCAATTACAACAGTAAGTGCAGTGGTTTCAGGGATATAAAAAGAGCAGAAATTTTAATGATTGCTAAGAAAAAAACACAATCGACGAAGAATGCTGCTATTTTGTAGTGGGATTGTTTTAACTTGCCAACCTTTATGCACAGAAATGAAAAGGATTATCGAGAACTGAGCGATATCATTCAACCAACCTTGACCATCCCCCCCGGGCAGCCTGGGGTCAACAAACATTGATTGCACAAATGCCTGGGGGGCCAGAGATTTTTTGTGGCGAATTCCCAGGGGCTGGGCACTGAAAACCTGCTATGTTCTCAGTCACTGTATAACACGAAATGCCCCAGTGTTATCAAATGACCTGTTTCTGGGGAACAAAATATTGGCAAATGTCCGGGGTTGGGAATATTTTTGAGCAAATACGCAGAGGTGTCCAAGGTGGGATGGTCAGGGTAAGAATTGAACGAAACATAACTGCAAAATGTCTGGAGAAGGCGATGAAATTAATTACTGAATTACTGCAAAAACAGGATTGCCCGAATGCCAGAGTGAGTTAACTGTGGAACCATGTGAGAAATCGAAAATTTAAAAGCTACAATTCTTTCACAAGGGGTACGTGACCTTCGGTTGCACGGGGGTCTGCCTTTACAATTCAGTTTGCAGAACACTACCCACTACTAATTGAGCAAAAAAATTGCAGAGCACTACCCAATTTTAAAGAAAAAGAATGAGTGGAAAAATTTGTCTTCGTACCCACTTTGATTAGGAATTTTTGCGGAAAAGTACCCTTCTTTAATGATGTAAACAATTTTAAAGCCAGAAAGGACACATATCTAGAGACTATTGGCGGGAAAACCCACTCATATCGACATCCCCAGACCCTAAATATGTCGTCATGTCCTTGGGTACCACCAATGATACTTGAACAAACAAAGAAGTAAGAGAAATCATCGACAACAACAATTGCCAATGACCAATGTTTACTTCTGGATAACCAACTCAACTAACATTTCAATAAATCATGATCACAAAAAAGCCGCTTATATTTGAAAAGGGGGCTCATGATGATTTGTACATTTTGCATTGAATCACTCAAAGATTAGGATCTTGTGGATTTTGACTCATTTCCTAGGGCATTCTTTCAAACAAACTGCACCATAGAGCAGCACTTCCTTAACAATATTAACAGCTAGTAATAATAAATAATGGGGGATAGGGCTCTAGTACCCCTGTCTAAAACTAGCATTTAGGGGCATTTTTGGAATGGGTCTTTATCCAATATTTTTCAGTGTATCAAACTGCCTGTGTTCACCAAGTTTCATGCTTTTATCACAAAATGAACAAACCATCATTTTTATGCCAAAATCTGCTGTAGCCGTGTAATCTTCCATGCAATTAGATAAAAACGTCGGTATTGTATCGCATATTGTTTGATGAAGAAAGCCAAGAGATGCGCTGTAGCAGCGATGTAAAACATTTTAAGCTGCATTCATTTTATAAGGGTTGCTGTTCCTGCTCTCTCAAATGAGACCCCGTTTACAAGATACCTTTGCGAAATGAAAACTGCATGAAGTCGTACCGTTTTAAATGGAATGAGATGAAAATGAAATTCTAACTGGTTTGACTTGAAAATGGCATCGTGTAAAGGGCTGAAAATCAATTTACCCTTTACTTAATCAAGAAGCAAGGCCTTAGGTTTTTCCCTTTTGATAAAATCATTATGATAGAATCGTTTCATTCTTCAAAGTTATCATTACTTCGCAAAAAGAATCGATTTATCCTTTCTTTACCAAAATCCGTGGTTTAAGAAAGTTTAACTTTTTCTGTCTTTTCTTTTTCATAAAAAATTGGTTGCTCCTTAAAATAGTCTCTTTTTGTCAAAGTTATTGATATGCATTTTGTACCACAATGATCTTCTTTTGGACGCGCTCTTTTGTCACAAAACTGTAAAACCATGCCCTTGAATTTTTTGGTAAAATTTACTGGTTGTGAAAGTACTGACTGTTGTGAAACATTATCCTCGACATGTTCATTGAAGGAATTGCCTTATTCCCGTTATCCAATTTTGCGCCAACGGCTAAATATAATGGAAAGCATTTAGCCATTCGATTCATTGCAAGGTGCGTATGACTTGTTATTTGATCGATTGAATTAAATTAGTCTATTGTATTTGATTGAATAGGTGCCTGCAGTACATGTATATTGAAGAACTAATTTATCAAATAAGGAGTAAGACCTGCTATCGAACCTATCCGACACGAGAAATAGCTATTATACCAGCTAACCTTGTTGCTTGAAATGGTAAACGCAAACAAGCATCCCAACATGTGTCAATTGCATCGTTGCTTGAGGTTATAAACATATAAAGTCCCGACATGTGAATAAACTGCATTTGATTTGTGAATACCTCATTGTCTTGTCATTGGAATGCTCTGATCAATAATTAAAGCACTTGAACCTAGAAATTTTACATCAGTGTTATTATAACATCATTTTGCCTTGATTAATCATTTAACAGACAAAATATCAAAGACTTAAATTAGTAAACAACGAAAGTTGTATCGCGTACGCAAGATACAGATCTTCTTGGAAGTCGTTCGCTGAAGGCATATAATAGACAGAATATCAAAGACTTCAAATCATATGAAGACTAGACAACCGAAATCTCTTTGAGGAGATCTTTGAGAGTAAAGTTTGTATGTGGAGACATTTCAGGATGGAAGCAGTCATTTCTCGTGGATCATTCATTGCCGTCTTTTTGGTCATGTTTGCTAGGTATTTTCAAAATGCTTTTAATCCAATTAAGATTTTGTACATCGATTCTAAGCAAGTCAACATTTAGCTTTCTAATTATTGATCGCGTTAGGAAAAGCACTGCAGACACAGAAATGATATTGCTAATCCGCCATATCTTACATTAGGACTTCTGTTGGCTTATTCTACCACCTATGGTCTTGAACGATCTCTTATCTAAAGTTTGATATTTTGCATTGAAGTCAGTACCATTCGTACAATAACTTCTAGTGAGGACACGACCGGGTGCTCTCACATTTGATTTTGTAGATCTTTTGAAATTTCACATTAGAGAAAAAATGATCACTCTTCATTTGGAATTTTCTTGTAGGGGCTTTCTTGAGAAAATCCCTCCTAATTTCAGAAGGGAGTGGCCGATTTCAGTCTGGTAAAATTTAGAATTTATTTGAACATGTCCACTATTAAACAATATATTTACCAATATTATTGCCTCGATATCCAGGGAGCAGTGACCTTTCAAACGGGGATTGTTTTTTCTGACTCACCAGGTAGTATCAGGAAATATGTTCTAAAGTAGAGCTCCTTTGAATTCATACAGACGACATGTCACGTGACTTGATCAATTCGCGCTCGAAAATCAAACTTGGGGTAAATGAAGCCATTACAAAGTATAGCGTTGGATTGGGATTTTGAGAGTGTCTCGTTTATTTATCGAAATAAATGAATTCAAAAAGCTTGGAAGCTGCTCAAATTATTCAAAACCTTTAGCAGATAGATAGGCGAATGTCTAAAAGGAAGGTTGACTTTGAAGAAGCGACGAGCAACTTACAGCCGACAGAGTTTGTAGTGGTAACAACGAAATTATCGACGCAAAGGCAGGTTTCTCACAGCTTTCTTGGCCTAAATTTGTGTTTTGCTTTTAAAAACGCCATGTTCGTGTGTTTATTTCATAGGTTTAGGTCTGATTGACAATTGCTACCTATCCTTTCCTTTTTCACTTTGGCGAGGAAGAATATAAGAGCAAATTTTATGCAACTTTTTGCAAATTTCCTATAGAAACGTATAGATATTTTCTGAAGATTTACCCCAAAACAAGATGGCGTCGTGTTTTATACGCTGCTGTGACGTCATGCTGTCTGTATCAATACAAGTGAATTATTTCCGAATGTGCTTGCATTTCTTTTTGGTAATTGCAAGAGTTTCCGCTACACCAATCACAGGAGGCCCAGGAGGTTGACTTGACAATAACAAGTTCAAAATTTAAAATTATTAATTGTATTACCTTTGCGTTTCACTTGTTGCACCTCTCTACGACAGTGTTGTATCTCCCTTTATTGACTTCTGCACTGCGTAATTGTTCGAATGCGATAATTCAAAAAGGAAAGTTGAATACTAATGTTGTATAAATAATACAAGGAGTGAAACTTCATCTTCTGCCGAATTCAATAAACTGTTTTGTCTTCGCTCGCAATCCGGCATCCCAGCTCCAAATTTCTGCTACAGCATACCAAAATGTTCCTCAATCATCGAACTATACTTTCCAATACTTTGTTTCTTCTTCTGCTATTTTCAAAGTTAAAAATTTGCAACTTTATCGATGCAAGTGTTGTCAAATTCACTTTCTCCCTAACCTCTGACCATCGAACGGTAACAGAGCGATCGATTTTCGAACGTTTTCGTCAGCCGGAGTCGCTCTGCTTTGCACAGAATGGACACAGAGGCCACAGGGCGCAGTTTTTCGGTTTACTTCATCGACTCATAAACTGGGGATCCCTGTGTACATTCTGTGCAAAGCAGAGAGAGAAACGCTGGCGAAAACGTTCGAAAATCGATCGCTCTGTTACCGTTCGATGGTCAGAGGTTAGAGAGAAAGTTAATTTGACAAGGCTTGCATCGAAGAGTTGCAAATGCCATCAAATGCCACGCCATCAAATGCCTTGCAAATGCCACGCCATCAAATTGCAAAGCGCGGGAAACAGTCATATGACCTCCACAGCTTTGATGTCTGAATTTATCGCCATTGTTGTGCATGCATAATTTTTTGACATAAATTATACTATGTTAACCACGAATTGTCAGGTAGGTACCAGGGGTATCATGTGCGCTGAAGGGAGGCTGAAGACACTGATAGCCCTGGAATCGAGGTTGACCAGATCTGCATCCGCTAATTTACCAGAACANTAGAGAGAAAGTTAATTTGACAAGGCTTGCATCGAAGAGTTGCAAATGCCATCAAATGCCACGCCATCAAATGCCTTGCAAATGCCACGCCATCAAATTGCAAAGCGCGGGAAACAGTCATATGACCTCCACAGCTTTGATGTCTGAATTTATCGCCATTGTTGTGCATGCATAATTTTTTGACATAAATTATACTATGTTAACCACGAATTGTCAGGTAGGTACCAGGGGTATCATGTGCGCTGAAGGGAGGCTGAAGACACTGATAGCCCTGGAATCGAGGTTGACCAGATCTGCATCCGCTAATTTACCAGAACAAACCGTTCTCGCCAGTCTTCCTTTTTGATTGTCGAAATGGCTATTGTTTTCAGACAAAATACGTCTTATCAACCCAAACAATAATAAGAAGTATCATATTTGTTTATAAGTTGGCTCTTTTTTGTAATTCTCTGGTCTGAAATAGTTATATTAGCGCGTCCACGATGAATAATGATAAATTGTGAACTTCAACTTTATGAAAATTAAGAAAATGCCCAAGAAACTTTTACTATAAGAATTAGACCCAAAATTAAGAAACCGTACTACAAAGTTTGGAGCCAAGTTTCTCATAAAAATATGAGTGTAACTTGATAATAAGTTTGGACTACATTTCTTTTAATTACGGAGTATATCTTGACTTGCTGCTAAGGTAAAAAAATCAAGCATTTTCTGGCTTTTGCACCATATGAATATATTGCAAACTCCATTTGCACGTATTGCATACGTCTAAATCCAGTTCATGTTGTCATCATTATGACTGACATGCAGCTGTGCAGAATCACCCTTTCGGAATCACCCTTCGACTCATTGAAAATTAGTGATATGTTGAGCAGCAATATTAGCCTGTTATCACCTTACTAAGAAGTGGATAAGAATAGCAAGAACACGATATACCATCATTCACCATCAAGTTTGAAGGTTTCACCTTTCTAGTGTTTTAAAATTTCAGAAATGACCATTTTCTAACACGAAAATGTTTGTCATTTAAATTAAGACAACCTATTTTCCCGAAATTAAACTAGTCCGAACCTTTTCGTTTTAATGTGGTCCCAAACCCACCTAGAAAGAAAGAAATCGACTTTTGTTGTCGTGGTTAGTTCTGACAATAAAAATAGGCGATTTGCTATCAAGTTTCCAAAATTAGAAGAAATCTCCTTTTTCGAATGCATTTTTCAAGTTGTAAGCTATAGAGCATTATATTAAGGAAAATTCATGACCTTTCATTTTGCGTTATACTTAGTCAAACTATTTGCATAATGAACACCAGCAGGATGATGGCGATTGTGGATCTCTACCGGCAGAAAAAAATTGATTTGGCACCACGAGGAAAAGGTAAGTAGGGGAGTTTCGCTATCTTTCTGATTACAGTCAGTAGTTGTAGAGAATATTAGAATATATACCCAGCTATACACAACTGACTTTTGAATTGAACAATCATTAATATGACCATTAAATACTCAGTATACACCCCCCAGTAACGACCCCGCTGAAACGCTTCCCCGCCAAGGTGAATTGATGACCCGCCAAGAAAATCTGTTTCCCCGCCGAAATTTTTCTCTTCCCCGCCGTGATTTTTGTGATCCTGGTCTAAAATTTATAACTAGGAAATTTTCCCCGCTGTCTTTTTAATGCCCGGCGGGGTCGTTACTGGGGGGTGTCAGTATCAATTGGCTATACCAAATAGGCTCTACCAATGAGACGAAAAGCCATAAGCTGGCATAGTAACTGGAAAAGAATGTTAAAAATAATAAGCGTTTTAATTAGAAATGGCGTTAAAAAAGTTACAAATTTCACATTCCAAATTGTTCCTCGCAGAAGCTATTCTATAGATTGTGGTCTCCTCATGTTGGCGGCTACCCGGCGGCTATAACTTGGACAAAATTGCATTCTGTGCAATCTCACAGTCTGATTCGAAATTATATACCTGAAAATAGCTCAAAATGTAACTAAGGCGCCTTCTTTATATGAGATCTGTAGTGAAATTTAGCCGTAGTGAAATCAGTTTTATCCGTATCAGCCCTATAGTGCTAAACTTGATTTCACTCGGCTAAATATCACTACGGGTCTCTGTGAACGCCGCCTTATTTTAGAGTTTCTGCTAAGACATGCAATTTATCTACGATTTTATTAAAAGCGGATGACTAGTAGGATATTTGAGAAATAAAACAACNTCTAAGTGACGTAATAATCTGCCTCCGCAGTAGATACGAAGTCTAGAAATGTTACCCCGTTGTCAGACTTACTTTCATCCCTAAAACCGTGGGCTCAGTGGGCTTCTATTGTTCGCCATTGTTCTGCCGTTGGCTTCCGTGGTAATGAGCCCACAAGAAGCCAACGTTTTCATGGATAGTAAAATCATATTGAAAATAATTTCAAATTGCGCGCCAAAATACTTAGACATTAGTTCTATGTGTCGCTCTTTTTGAAAACAGCCTTTCTCTTTCCCCTGTTTCCTGTGATATCATATTTAAAAACGATTTAAGTCTCTGTTTATCTGTCATCAGCTTCGTTCCGATGTTCTTTTGTGAATGCATGACGGAGAATGTTTGTTTTTGGTGACGCGTTCCCATTTTCAAGAACTTTGGAATATTTTCTTAGCCCATGGTTCACTTTTAAGGAACAATGGTTCCATGTTATGAATTCTCTTGTGGGTTATCGTCGCTCTTTAAGCCGCCCATTTTCAATCAAATAAATAGCAAAACTGGTTTAGACCAGAAGGGCCATGAATGTCAACATGTTTATCACACTGCATCCAAATTTTTACTCTTAAACAAAGGGTCATTCATAAAAGATAATTGGAATCCTATTTTCAGCAAATCATCGATAATGTCTATGATGATGATGATGATGATGAAGGGTGGGCAAGTTACACTGGGGACGCTGTCCTACAATGCCTGCCAAAAGTCTTGGAACACCTCAGCTAATTTTGCATTGTTATGCGATTTCCCCCTCTCCCCCTTAGCACAATGTTGCTCTGTGACGATAAAATAAGGATGACACGACGATTCGTGACTCTGATGAAATGCTAGGACAATAACCTTGCAAATCAACATTGTTTGGGGGGTAGGGGGTGCCTCAAATAATCTCTACAGATAGAATTGCGGAAAAGTCTGTCATTATCAAGAAATAGCCTAAGTGTTGCAAGGACTTTTGGCAAGCATTGTCTGAATTTTATTTTGAAAAAGGCGACTTACAAGATAACAAGTTTTTGCATCCTAGGGTTTTTGATGGTGCTGATTTTATTAGTGATAACTAGAAGTCTATATTCCATACTTGTGACGTCATAATTGACAATTTTATAAATTTTCATTGATTTTAGTGTGATAGTACACTTAGGATCCTACCAAATAATCACTATATCCAGTTAGACTTGAATATGATGAGAATTGTATATTATTAGTTTACGGGTCCTTCTACGAAAAGAAATATCAACTTTACATCTTTGCATGGCCAAATTGTGGGTGAATGTATCATGCATGGAAACGAAGCTGTCGCTCAAAATGTTGCTTGGTGGTGATCCAGTGTTATTTCCATCGACTCCTCTGCTGGCGCTAGTGGTTTTGATCATGAAGAAACGCTCTAGTATAGCTAAGAATTGTTACTGACGTATTATTTTGCAATAGCATCATTTAAAGTTTTGGCAGACACAGATCACAATCACCTAAACTTGACCCTTGTAAACATGGAAAGATGTACTGTTGTCTCCTTTCAGAGATATCAACAATAAAGTTTCTTAGTTTTAGTCAAAAAGCTTAATCAGATATCCGAAAGCAGGTTGTAGTTATATCCCGAAGAGAAATGTGTTGGGTAAAAGAAACTTTCTGACATAAAAAGGTGTTGATAGATGTTTTTCCATCACCTTTTGAGTTGGTTGAGAAGATTTTTTGGACCAGAAAACATTTGTCTTCGGTACCAACTCGTCTGTAAATAATGAACGGTCCCTAAAACAGAAGTGTCCCAAAACTGATAGTCTTTGTTGAGATACTTATCTTCTTTACGCAAATTTGCCTTACAAAAGTAAAACCGTTTTGCTGAAATTTGATTTTGTGGTCTTTTTGTGCTACTTTGCTGGACAAAGGTAGAACCACTTATGATAAAATCTTGAGTTTTTGATCGTTTTCATACGAATTTGCCGGATTAAGGTAGAATCAATCAAGGCTAAACTTTAGAATTTTAGTCAGGTACGACAGCAGTGGAATGCACTTTGGTAGAACAGAAGATCAGATTTGTCTAATTTCACCTTTGTTCCAAAACTGGTTCTTTTGGTCAGCAACATCGTACTCTGGGATAAAATAAACCGGTCTTTTTTCCACAATACCTTTGGACAGACATGGGATCAAAAATTTTACAATACTTGCCCGCCCCTGCGAAAACCCTCCACTGTACTGTATCCCTTCACAGTACTGAGGACCCTCCACAGAAATGCACAGACGTTTCCTCTGGGCTACTGCACACAAACACATTATTTAGATATGTAGTAAATTCAAATGTTGGTGCCTGTTCAATAATACACATTTGTTAGCCCTTTACCTGTTTGTGTCCCACTTGAGGTCCCACCAAAAAAAATTTAGCTAAAAATTGAAATATCGTGGAATGGTCTCAAAATTGGTACAGAGCCTATTTAAAATGTGCTGATTACGAATATGAGCATAAATTTTGAAAATATTGTCACAAAAGTGGTCCAAATGGCACACAAAGTGGCACAAATGACACAAAAATGAAATTGAGTGGAATGGTCTCACACTTGGTACAGAGCCTATTTGAAATGTGCTGATTGCGAATACGAGCATAAATTTTGAAAATATTGTCACAAAAGTGGTTCAAATGGCACACAAAGTGGTACAAATGACCAAAAAAAAATTAAATTGAGTAGAATGGTCTCAAAATTGGTACTGGGCCTATTTCAAATGTGCTGATTACGAATATGGGCATAGATTTTGAAAATATTGTCACCAAAGTGGTCCAAATGGCACACAAAGTGGTGCAAATTGCTAACAATTGAAATAGCGTCAAATTGCTTCAAATTTGGTACGTAGCCTATTTAAAATATGCTGATTATGAAAATGAGCATAACTTTTGAAAATATGTTCACATAAATGGTCGAAATAACACACAAGGTAGCCTACAGCATACAGGGCCTATTTAATAAAATATGCTAATTAAAAATATGACCACAAATTTTGAAAATATAGTCACGAAAGTGGTCCAAATGAAGTTTGATCAAATTATCTCAAAAATCACTTTTTGCTTTTTACTGTTTTAATCTAAATTGCGTCAGAATACGTTTGAAATTAATCCTGAAAAAGTCAATATAACAGACGAGCATAGTGTAACCATTTCAGACATGTTGGTTATAGATGCTTTTGCACATCTTGCAAATCTTTTATCTGTAGTTGATTACACAATATTGGATAATTTTTTGATTGAATCATCACTAAAGGAGAAAGACGATTTTCCATATTCAAAGAATTTGAACTTTTAGAATTTGATTTTGATGGAACCATCCTGTTCTCTCGACTAGAGGCAAACAGCTTGTAAATACTTATAAATATTTCTATCATAAATTTCTTGTCAACTACACACTTTTATTATCAATGTTTGTGTCATTTTTTTTGCAAATGTAAATATTACGTTAGATTCATTGTTATTGGCTAAGATCTCAGTTATTCCCAAGCTCCTAAATTCCGGCTATTTCCAAGCTCCTTGATCCCCAGGCTGAGTCAGAATATAGTGATAAAGCAGGTTTCGATGAACATTCGCTGTTTGAGCCTTCCAAAATTATAGAAATGGGATGAAGATCTTCAAGGCCATTGTTATTAGTCGAGAGAACAAAATGAGTCTGATGCAATTTCTAAGAGTCCAAATTGCCCTGAATATAAAAAGCCTTCTATCCCGTTACTTATAATACAAAGCCGATCAAAATGATGTATTGGCGTTTGCCGAAATATGCAATGAATAATTGTACCCAAATTTCATTGAACCACCAATTATTTTGTAACGAAAGGGCTAAAATTCGATATAGAAATTCATTTCACTGAATTCAGTCATATCGTTCTAAAGATTTAGACAATTTTACATTGAAGCTGTTTTCAACCTTCCTGAAGAGAAACTAGAAATTGCGATCAAAGCTTGTTCGATATTCAGCTTTTAAAATAACGGAAATTAATTTTAAATATGCAATTCATATATATATATAGTTAATAATCAATAAGTATTGATAATAGCATGTAAGATACACATATTTTTTATTTGGTTTTCCTCCCCAGGAGATGTCATTGTTCAATCTGCATCTTAGGCAAACATTGGTAGAACTTTCCAGTCCTGTTTCTGCATGTATAAAGACAGGCCCTAAACAAAAATAACTCATAACCTGTACGAATGATTTTAGTTACATGGATTTGTACATATAATTGAGCCTCTGTGCCACAAAATGATTGGCCGTTCATTAAAAGCGGCCTACAGATATTCATTTTACTTTTCGGTAAACACCGATACATAATCTGGGACACCCATTAGTTGAAATTACTTTAGAAGAATATGCTGTAAATACGTGCACAGATGCCACAGATGAACATGCCCAGCAGAATCACAACTTTGCCTCTCATATTGGCTTGATGGAAGAAAATTAAAAGTGGCAAAGTTTTATCAACGTTTTAGCAGTGAAATGGCACTTGAGCCTAATTAGGTTATCACATCTTGCCTGGGCCTGGCCTGAAGAGAGGCAGAAATCTCAACCACAGTTATACAAATCAAAGCCAGTTCCCAGCGCATGATTCTGCCAATTACCAACTTTTGCTAAACTTACAGAATCAACGAGACCCAATTGGGCAAAATAACCCATTTGCCAATCCACTACAAAGAATTTCTTGCCCAAACAAAATCATTTCCAAGAGGATATTCATTGAAATGCAATAAATGCAACCTATTCTTATTGGAATGATGAAAACAATACTGTTTGATTCTTGGATAATGATATTTAACCCTATCTGACCTGGGCGTTTTGAAACACTCAATGCCTGGGGGGAGGATTCCGCCCCCTCTTTATTTCAGTTGTTATTTCAGATATGACCACCTAACTTGGCACAAATGTTATTCACCATATAAACAATGATTATTTAAATTTTTTTATTTTTTTATATATTGCTACCTAGCATCCGAAGGTAGTTTTAGGACACTGAGAAGCTAAGCTTATCGAGCAATGTCCTGGTCCTTCCTCTCGATGTGACCACACCTCGCGATTCCTTTAGCCTGGAATTACATAGAGTTGACGACTCTCCTCACTCTACGTAGCAGGTTCGGCAGGGCGGGGACTCGAACCACCAACCCTCAGGTTGGTAGTCAAGCGCGCTACCATTGCGCCATCCCCGCTTATTATTTAAAATCATAATTCAATTAGCGCAGTTGTTGTTATAAACATTATGATGTAGAATGACGTCATCAAAATGAAAGCATGTTAAAAGATAATTGAGGTTGACTTTTATGTGATCCTTTATATCTCATGGTAAATCAACCAATCAAATCAATTGAAATTCTTTCAGAAAGGATCATGGTGGCAGATTCTCTAACGCCATCTTTAGCGCAATCTCCATTGTCGGAGACAGTGGAGCTGCTTACAAAATCATTGACACAAAGGCGACTTTCTTGCAGTTTTCTTCGAGTAAATTTCTATTTGCAGTAAAAACCAGCTTGTTTATGCAATTATTTCATTTGATAAAGTCTAATTGATGATTACTACCAATATATCTTTTCTCACTTTTGCAACAGAAAACAGACGAGCGATTTCTTACAAATATTCAATAGAAATCCATTAAAATTGATGTGAAATTTACCCCCAAAACAAGATGGCTTCATGTTTTCAGTGTTTTTTGCGACCTCATGCTGTCTGAACAAATACTTATACATTATCTAGGAACAGTCAAATCTAGTTGCAAATTTCAGTACAGAAAAGAGAAGCAGTGCAGAATTCAAATTTAAAGTTTTCAGGAGCTGTTATGCAGAGTTCAAGGGTGGAAGTTTCGAAACTTTTCATTCTAACGGCACGCGATCAAGAACAAAATCAGCTTCGAAAACTGTATAATGCGACCAGGGAAAGGTCAGTACATCAGAACATAAGTCATTTTGGTAAGTCTTAGGAAAGAAGGATACATTGGTTTAGGACATCTGCTATGTATTATCCTGTTCTTGAGTACTGAAGGCAATGATAGCTACACTGTTCTTATTCACTGTGTAACACAATGTCTATTATAGGTAGGAATTGTTTACTTAGAGCATTGTCCTATTTTTAGGCAATTCAGGGCAATTACAATTTCTGGTTGTTTCTTCCACCTTTGGTGCCATTTGGACCCTATTAGAGACAAATGTTCAACAGTTATTTTCATATTCGTAATCAGCATATTTGAAATATATATACTCTGTACCAATTTTGTGACTAGTCTAGGCAATTTCAAATTTTGATCATTTGTGCCACTTTGTGTGCCATTTGGAACACTTTGAGGAAAATATTTTCAAATGTATGTTCCTATTCGTAATCAGCATATTTGAGCTAGGCTCTGCACCAGTTTCGAAGCAAGATGACGTAATTTCAAAATTTTGATCATTTTTGCCACTTGTGTGCCATTTGGACCATTTTGATGACAATGTTTTCAAAAGCTATGTTCTTATTCGCAATGAGCACATTTGAAATAGGCTCTGTACCGATTTTTGAGACAATTCCACGCAATTTAATTTGTTGTTAACTCATGCCACTTTGTGTGCCATTTGGACCACTTTGGTGACAATATTTTCAAAATTTATGCTCATATTCGTAAGCAGCACATTTAAAATAGGCTCAATACAAATTTTGAGACATTTCTGCACAATTTAATTTTTTGGTCATTTGTGCCACTTTGTGTGCCATTTGGACCACTTTAGTGACGATATTTTCAAATTTTCTATTCATATTCGTAATCAGCACATTTGAAATAGGCTCTGTACCAATTTTGAGACAGTTCCACGAGATTTCGATTTATCCATGACTTTAAACACTTTACCTTTCTGCAGGACAAACAATTCTTGTCGAACTTGCCTTCTACATTCTGAACATGGTCCCTCTCACGTTCACCAACAATGTAAGTGATCTTTCTTCTTGAGATTTGGCAAACGCAGTGCCAAGCACATTCTCAGAATTTTATGCATTTGCCTTAACATAGTATGAAAGAGAGCATTCTGCCCTTACTTAGAACACAGGAGGACCAATCGCGTATTATATGACTGGTGGAGGGTTAACCCTATTAATACCGAGCTTTTTGGACCCTTGTAGTACCGGGCTTCTTAACTTCGTGAATAATGCAGATATGAGGGCGAGACTTGGTACAACGGTGCACAGTAAGAAAATCTACACAACAGAGGACTTTTTTATTCTTTATTACATCCATGACGTCACAATGACGTTATAATGGCGGGAAATGTGCTATTTCTAACAATTGGCAAAATTAGCAATATTTAACCCTATCCAGACTAGGGGGGCACAAAGTGGCCCCTCCCCCTAGTGAATTTTTCCACGCAGCTACTTGAGTTCTTCTACTATGACCTAGATTTGTTATGACTTTTAGTTTCTATTTTGACGCTTGTTCAGGGGGTCAACACATAATTTTTAATTGAGTGCTCGGCAAAATAAATACCTTTTCAGCCATAACTTTTGAACAATTTGCTCTACAACAATGAAACAACATAGCTGATCTCTTCTTTAGAAGGGCTTTCATTTGCTGTATAGTTTATTGATTTTTGATGACGTCATCAATTATTTGGTGTTACGCATGCGTACTTGCGAAAAACCATGTTAAGCTTCACTTTTGGAAACATTAGCAATATCATACGATGCAGCAGGTCTTTTTATGTACATCTAGCATTTTTGCGATTTTTTAAACTAATTTGTAACCGATTTTAGGCAAAAAGTTCTTTTTTTCGTGAACAAATAAATAAATCCTGACATATGCATAAATATTAATGATAGGAAGCAAAAATTTTAAAACAAGAATATTAAGGATATAATCTTTTTATGCTTCAAATCTCATATCAATTTATTTAATTGATTTGGAGATACAACATGTCAAAGTCCGGGTGGTTTTACACCTAATTTAGCAGCATTTGCTGACGTCAGCACTTAACCACGTGATATAAACAAAAACAAATGACGTCATCTTATTTGCCATATCGTATTTGTTACTTGTGCCAAGTTTTAAGTCTCTAGCACTTATAGTTTTAAGATTAAAGAGGGGGCACAATGTGCCCCCTAGTCTCCCCAGAGTTTCAAAAAGCCTAGTCTGGATAGGGTTAAAGTTTTACTGAATAATTCCTTCCATAATGGCTCTATAATGTATCACAAATCATCAAGGAGCAAAAATCAGCAATATAATATCTATTTAAACTCATTATCTATTTCATGTATTCATTATTTAGTTACACCAGTTTTTGATTCGTTCATTAAAAGCCCTAATTACTAATGCAAATACTCTGAAATGCCTTAAAATCATTTAAAACGATCCAGAGAACCATATTTTACAATAAAATTATTTTTTTCATTTTTTTTATTCAATATTGTTTTTTTTTCCCACCTGTTTTACGTATTACTACATTACAGTTAGTTAAATTTCTTGACAATTTCTCTCCATTTATTTCTGTCACTTGCAATTTCTTCTAGCTTGTCTATATCAATGTTTTTGTCTTTTAGTTCTTTTAGAATTTGGCCGTACCATGTCGTGATGGGATGGCCTCTTGGTCTTGCTACTGTTCGTTTAAATTCTTTTGTTGCTTGCTTACATGGTGTATTTTCGGGGAGGCGTAGTGCATGTCCAAACCATCTGATTCTCTGTTTTTGTATGATTTTTGACCATATTTCTTGTTTTGTAGTTTTCATTAGATTTTCATTTGATATTTTTGTTGGCCATTTTATGTTAAGTGCTTTTCTTAGTAGTTTTCTTTGGGTTGCATCAATTTTGTTTTTAGTTTTACTGGTAACTGTCCATAGGCATGTGTTGTACATATATACACTTCTAATGAATGCATTGAAAATTTCCATCTTTTTCTCTATGTTTATATTACTTTTCCATATTTCTGTCAGGTTGTTCATGGCATTTGTGGCTAGCATGGTACGGTGTTTCCTATCTTCTTCAGTATCTAGCTTTGACCCTAAATATTTACACTTAGACCATGTGCCATATCGATTGTCACGATTTACGAGATGTTGTTCAGTTTTTTCTTCATTGCATAAAAGGTTTCTACTTCTTAATCTTCCTGGTATTATAGATT
>REGM01000208.1:52662-65396 GCA_004194415.1 Aurelia aurita | reverse complement strand
TTTTTTTCCACCTGTTTTACGTATTACTACATTACAGTTAGTTAAATTTCTTGACAATTTCTCTCCATTTATTTCTGTCACTTGCAATTTCTTCTAGCTTGTCTATATCAATGTTTTTGTCTTTTAGTTCTTTTAGAATTTGGCCGTACCATGTCGTGATGGGATGGCCTCTTGGTCTTGCTACTGTTCGTTTAAATTCTTTTGTTGCTTGCTTACATGGTGTATTTTCGGGGAGGCGTAGTGCATGTCCAAACCATCTGATTCTCTGTTTTTGTATGATTTTTGACCATATTTCTTGTTTTGTAGTTTTCATTAGATTTTCATTTGATATTTTTGTTGGCCATTTTATGTTAAGTGCTTTTCTTAGTAGTTTTCTTTGGGTTGCATCAATTTTGTTTTTAGTTTTACTGGTAACTGTCCATAGGCATGTGTTGTACATATATACACTTCTAATGAATGCATTGAAAATTTCCATCTTTTTCTCTATGTTTATATTCAATATATGACATCATAAACTTTGATGACGTCATTAATTTTTAAATTGCTGACGTCATCAAAAAATGAATAAATTATACATCATCTGAAAGCTCTCATTGAGAGCTATCAAATGGTGGTATTTTTGATGATCTTTGATCATTTTGGCAGAAACTGGACTCGCTTCTTTTATTTACCACGACACCACATCTCGAAAAGACGTTGGTCATGTGATCAGTGTTTAGGAAGAGTCACAAAACCTCGGCTCTTTATCTTTCGAAGTGTCGAAACTACATCAGATCATATTTGCCCCCCCCTCCTTCCCCCTGGTAGTAATAGGGTTAATGTTTAGATCTGATTTCCACTCATTGACTCTACCATGCTACTATTCTGTTGCTGTTGTTGTACCTACTGCAATAACGCAACATTATTGGTTGTATAGTATATACAACCACAGTATACAGTATATAATAAAAATAACAAGTAGCAAATCACATTTTTTATCCTGCAGATCTTTAACGAAAGTATTTGCAGGCAATATTTCTTGCTGAATAAATTCTGGTGGGTAAAAGCGTGATTTGCTACGAATTTCGTTCGAATTTCGAATGTCGGCCCTCTTTGATGTGGACACGATGGTAGGATTAAGTTTCGGTAGATTTCAACTGTTGAGGAGATGAGTATTGTTTCGCGTCCGTTTTGAATAATTTCATAGAGGAAAGCAGACACTATTGTGATGCAAATAACTGGGCATTTAATGCAAAATACACCGAGATTGAGCCAAGAATAAACTGTTTGTCAACGGTAAGCTAATAAATAAGCTTCGCTCCTTGTTATTTTCATTTTATATTTTGTACAACATAAACAACCAATAATGTTGCGTTATTGCAGTAGGTACAACAACAGCAACAGAGTAGTAGGATGGAAGAGTCCATGGATGAAGATCAGATCTAAACATTAAACCTCCACCCGACATGTAATCCGCGATTGGGCTTCCTGTGCTTAGAACACTCAATTTTGCAACGAATGACTCTCAGGATGTCCTACAAGATGTCCCTGATTCGCACTTGATAGTTTTGCATACAAAACGGTTTTGATTATTATACCGGGTGTCCCAAAAAAAAGCTCCGACGTTTGACTAAACATAGAGAAAAACGTATTCAATCTGGCAATTTCTATTTATTTTGGTTACATGCTAGGCATTTCAACTTACAGTTTGGCATATCGTGAGAAGAAATCAGATATCTGAAAATGGAGTTATGAGCTATAACTTTTCGTGATCATGCTGAAGGCCAAACCAGAGAGTCTTGTACGCCTTCCTGCATCATTGAGGTGAAGGGGGACTCCCCAGACGAGCAATGCTAAAATTGGGTCAAAAATTAATTCACCTAAACGACGAGCAAGAGTTCAGCTCAATGAGCATACTCAAGTAAGATCTGAAGAATCGAATCTAATAGGTCTCAGGGGAACAAATATCAATTTTGTGCTTTGACAGTGTAAGGTCAATTCCTATTGTCATATTTCTGACGGCGAGGGGGGACACAAATTGCTTGACCACACATGGAAACTAGGCTGAATGCGTTTCTTATGGAAAAACACGGGAAAGTGCATTATTGCGTAATATCACAGGTCTAACAAACAATACAACTATTTTTACTTTAAGAAAAGACAGTTTGTTCTACTTTGTGAAACAGTAAACATGAATTATCTCTACAAATGAAATTCCCAGTTGGCATAATACAATAATAGCAGCAGCAAACAGCTTTGATTACATTCTTCAGACCTTACTTTTAATATGCTCAGTGAACAGAACTCTTGTTGCTAGTAAAGATAAAAGAAGTTTAGACCCATTTTAGTGCTGCCCGTCGGGGGAGTCCCCCTTCACCGCGATGATGCAGGAAGGCGTACAAGATTCTCTGGTTTGGCCTTCACCATGAAAATGAAATGTTATAGCACATACCTCCATTTTCAGATAACTAATTTCTTCCCACGATATGCCAAACTGTAAGTTGAAATGCCTAGCACCTAACTAGAATAAATAGAAATTTCAAGGTACAGAACTTTTTCTCTGCGTTTAGTCAAACGTCGGAGCTTTTTTGGGACACCCGGTACTTAACTGTTGTTTTAGAATTCAAGAAATATTGTAGATATTTTATCTTGTGATCTTCATCGATAAATTGATTTGTGGTTGTTTGTGTAGGTTGGGAAGAGCATCTTTACTTTACAAATATTTCCTTATTCTGATGACCCAACAATCTTCACGAGCTAGATAGCGCTTAGCTTCCTAAAAAGTATGTATCAGCATTTAGTTGGAAGGCCCAGCTATTTTTGAATCACGGAGTACACAGTACGAAGTGCAGTCTATGGGATAGTGGGCAAATCCTGTCTCGTGTCTCGTGTCGCATGTCTTTCGTGGTTATGGCAGTTTGTCATGGCTCGAGGAGGGTCGTATTGGAAAGTCAGTCATGATGGATTCTGTAAGACATTTAGCGGCTGAGGCTGGCTGGCTGGCTATTATTGGTTGCAACAAATATATGAATTTAATTGAATAATTAGACATTTTCACATTTCAATAGAGAAGAATGTGGCTTTAAATATCTGTCTGAGTCCATGGGCAATCGACAAAGAAGCTTTCACATCATATTTGAAAATTTTGTAATTGGATATTCGCTTTATGTACCTTTCACCGTCATAATCACTGGATGTAATCAACGTCCGGCATAAACACCGGACCACTGACTGTAGCGCTTGGATTATAACTTCAAACCCAAAAGCCATGAAAAGTATTTGACCTGCTTCTTACTGCTTAACATCATTTAAAATTTCATATTTTCAGAAATATACACCACTAACACAAGATTGTGTATGAAACATGGATTATTGAAAAATTATATGAATTATCCATTTATTGGACTATTATCATGTTTTTCTTATAATATCCCAGTCTCCAGTCCCAGTCTCAGTCTCCCAAAAATATTTTTCTCTTGGAGACTGGGACTGGGACTAGTTACTGCGCAGAAACGCAGAGGAGCTTTCCATTCTTTGCGAAGAAATCTGCAAGGCTGTATGGTTCAAATCCAATTTTGGCTCACGATCTTCTCTTTCTAATTATTTTCTAAAGCTCAAATTTGCTCTCTCGTCAAGATGGATATTTGTAATGTGAATACTAAATGAAGTCCGTGAGTCGCCAAAAGGCTTGCTTTCATTTGAGATGTTGCTTGATCAATTTAAGGTTACGGTAAACGTTTGTAGCACAAGATTGGGTTTTCTCTCTCCCAAAAGTCAAACTATTAGCGGAATCTAGTTAAACTATACATCATTCGATGCGCAAGAATATAGGGATTGTAACCATATCAAAATAATTGGCAAAGATTGTAAAACGATTTTTCCAGGCAACTTTATTGCTTAAGAGAGCATACCTCCTTCAAAAGCTATTGTGTACCCTTGCGTTCAACGTAACAAAATCTAACTTATGTCAACAGGAAGCTCACATCCTAACCAACAAAAAATTGTCTCAGATTCTTTAAATTCCTCCTTCCCTTGAAAATATACACTGTCATAAATTTGCAAATAACTTCTTTGCCCTCCCACAGTTGTATTGGGCTATAAAAGGCGGACCAGAGGACATACCAAGATTCTGAGACACTATTTGCTTGCCTGAAGCCTGTAGTGTGCAAAATGTGGAGCCATTCGATTGGTTCCTTGTGTACAAAATAGCTTTTCCGTACCTGCACCTAGTGGATTTGTAAGTCACGAAAAAAGGGCCTTTTACTGATGCCACTTCAAATGTAAACATCAAGGTCATATAATCCACAATGTAATCCGAATCAAGCAATTAACGCTTAAAAAGCAATTTGTGAATTTAAACAAAGGAATTGATACATAAAATGTGGTTTCATGCTTGTTTTCTAACACACGACCGGCTTAATAGGTCAAAAAGCTAGGATTAGAATTTAAACCACACAGAGAAACTTTGCCTGAGAAGTTGTAGCATCCTTCCTTTGATAAAGAATTCTGCTTTTTCGATGTTTCTGTTACTTCCAAAGATTGTTTCTTCATGTTTCTAAAAAGTTGGTCTTCTGAAATTTGAAGAAATCAGAAAATTGGCTTTTTCCGCCTACAGACGTTTACCGTAACCATAAGCCTGGTTTCCATATGTCATAAGCGGCGGGGCCAGTGCTGAGACATGGCTGTACACCGCGGCTCTACCATGGCTGTGACTATTGCTCTACCGTTGTACAGGCGCCGTAAAAAGTGTTTCCATTCGTCTCAACCACGTCCCAGCCAACTCATTGTTGTAAAATGGCGTCATAATTGCTCATATTTGATTGGCTAGTTCCAGTAATTTGTTCTATGAGAACAATGGCTATATCGCAGACACGTCCCAGAACGGCTGCGACCTATGTTTCCATTAAAACTTTCTCGTGGCTGAAGCGTCATAAGGGCCGGAAAAGTTTAACCAAATTCAACTTTTACAGCGGCTCTACCACGGTAGAGCAACAGTCGCAGCCACGGTAGCGCCGCCGTAGAAATTGTTTCCATTAAAACTGAAAACTTCGCAGCACTGTCTCAGCACTGGTACAGCAGTGGCTCAGCACTGTCCCCGCCACTTATGACTATATGGAAACCAGGCTTTAAGCTATGATTACTCTCCAAAGTTTTAATTTCAAATATTTGTTGATTTTCTAATTTTTCAGTCAAGGTTGAACTATATCGGCAGATCTCTCCAATCCAATCCATTTCCAATTATTTTAGAAGATTTAACAGAAAGCTGAATTCGAAAATGGTTTGGCAACACGATATAGTGAAAAGGAGCAGATAAAGGTTTTTTTGCAAACAACAGATTTCCCTGGACAGCTTCAAGTCAATCTCTATCTTAGGTCTTTAAAAGACGTACATTAGAGAAAGCTGGCGACTATTTTACTATGAATGAAAAATGCAGGAATTAAATTTTTTTGGAATACTGTTTTTCAGATGGTAGTAGTAGCTGAAGATGATCATGCAAGATCCCGAAAAGATAGCTGAGCCTTTCACTTAAAATGGTGATACAAAGAATTTGTAAATGATTATAATTCTCAGGAAGCTAGACGCGATCTATAGCTCGTCAGGTTTTTTTTGGTCACCCGGTAGATTGAAACAGTTTCCTGAAATCTTTGGTATATCGTTTCAATAAACTTGCAAATTATCTAAATGTTATTCTGAGAATGATTTCAAGTTTGTCTCAAAAGTCGTGTTAAATCTTTTTTGGGTTGCAGAAATGGAATTGCAGTTTTATAACTATCAAGAGGGTTCTAAAGGGGGTCGTCAATCCCAATTCCCTGGTTGTATTTTGCGGGCAATCCAAGGCAAAATCTTGTAGACATGCAGCTGGTGATCAAATCCCATTCCTTGTCTATTGTTTTTGCAGTTGGCATTTCCAGTCTCAGTTCATCAAATCTCAGTTCCATCGCAAAACTCCCATTATTCCAAGTATGACATTTTAGGAAATCCTAGATCCCATTTTACCCCTTCAGCACCCTCTATCTATCAAACTTGTAACACTATTCAATTATATAGGCCTAACTCCGAGCAAAAACGACCTCTATACACAAGCATTTTATCTTTTTGAACCACGATTTTGATTTTGCCCACACCTCAATGCCAGAGTTTGGCACAAACCTTCTTGACTGACAAACGTTTTTCCACAGATTATAGTACTTTATGTCTCTTATTTCTTGCAGCATATTTTTGTCGAAATGGACATAATAATAGATTGGATAGATCCCAGGCTGAGCTATCAGCAAATGCACGAGCACGAAATGATCGTGTTGCAAAATGAAGGCTCAGATCTAATCTGGAGACCAGATATAATGATTCCTGGAGAAAAAGGGGTCAAACATGATACATTTCCCAAACGTCAATCATCAGCATGGATATTCCCAAGTGGCACTGTTAAATATTTTAAAAGGTAATTATGTTTGCACCTCAATATCATTGCTAGTAAATGAGCAGGACCTTTGCATTTCAAATTTCATGCAATGTAGGATTCAATAGTACGACGAAAGAGGCGGAATTATAGAATTGGGCAAGTAGAGTTCATCGATTACCTTATTATGGATCGTTTTCACGCCCCTGTTCACGACTATTCCATGAGTTGAAAGAAACCACATCATATAAGTCTTTTTTAAAGTGCAGATCGGCAACCAAAAAACAATACTGTGGAAATCTGTTGAGGAGCTACTGGGTAAAACCGGGAGGCTGATTGGCTATTTGAGAAGTAAGCCAATTACTGCAAAACCCATTCTGTGGAAAAGATACTGTGAAATAATTCTGCAAAATGATTTACCATATTTTAATAAATCAGGGTTGCCAGAAAGTTTCTGATCCACACAAATTTTTAACCCTATTCAACCAGGGGGGCCATAATGCCTCCCCTATCAAACTTTTTTTAATACCGGGCGTCCCAAAAAAGGAATACTCCCATTTACAAAATCACCAAAACTCGATTATCAAGCCTATCATGAAATTTTCTTTTTGATCTCTTTTGTTAATGATTCAAATATATGTAAAGATAATAAAATGTTTGTTTTCAATACTGAAAGGGTATCAAATGACTGGCTGAAAAAACTTATTCTGAGCTATACTCTTTAAGCAACATCGTAAATCTTGCTTAGCGGCCATCATTTTGAGATTTGTCATTGTCCTTCAAGTATAAAATGATAGTTTGCATTTCTCTCTGACATTCATGACCAAACTAGAAGCTTGATGTACAAAAAGAAATTAATCTGGCAATTATCAGTGCTTTTTGTAGTATGCCTCAAAATCAGGCAGCCCTAAATAGAGCTAATTTTGCTAATTTTGAAATCAATCACAAGATCAGCTATACCTGGGGAAATAATTGGGTCTTTGATCTACTTGCCAAAAAAGGTAAATTTAAAGATCGACCATGTTATCAAATTTTGGGGATTTTTCAAACAGGAGTACTTTTTATTGGGACACCCGGTAGAATCTTAGCCATGAAAGATGTGACTTTGAAACTTCCTGACTTTTATCAAAATTTAATAGGCTGCATAATTATCAACTTTTCATTGCCTATTGTTGTGTCATGTGACCTCTGCATGCCATTTTTGGAGACCGGTCACAAAGAACATTTGTAAATCCTCTGTTATTTTCTCCACAGTAGCATAAAATATAAAGTTATATATACCATTCCATTCAACTTAAAGAGTGCTTTAATTTGATATATAGTTTGTTAATATTTGCTTTCATCAGCAAATTTTAATATCTATGATGTCATACAACTTGATGACGTCATATTTTTAATAAATTAGTATATTATTCATGAAAATTTGCTCGAAATGGTGCGATTGAGATGTCTAATTTCATTGATTTGAAGTCAAAAGTATAATAGTATAATAAAAAAGTATAACTCGAACAGAAATTAGCTCTCCATTTGGCTATTTGCTGGTAAGCTGCAATTTTATGGCAACCTTATGGTTCATAAATTTAACAGTTTAAGGTTGTCATCCATCATTTCACTTCAGCAACTGCTTCCAAAATGATAAATGTCAATGAGTGATTTACTGGTCATTGTACAGACTGTTTTCTAGTAATGTTCATTCAGGAAAATATCATTCTTCAAACAATTGAAGAGTCTAAAAACTAGACTGATGGGTTATTTGTACGAAAAAGACGGCAAATCCAGAAAATTTTTAATTCTGATTTGTTAAGTAACAATTTTCCAAAGGAATTGAAAGCTGGTGAGATCTCGTCTCTATTCAAAAGTCTTGATGCTTTTATCAAGGAAAATTATAGACCTATAACAGTTTTATCGTCTGTTTCCAAAATTTACGAGAGGGTTTTAGAAAATCAAATAAAATCTCATGCCCTTAGCTTCCTTTTAACACCTTTATGTGGATTTTGAGAGCGCTATGAAAACCAACATGCACTTGTGCGACTAATAGAAACCTGCAAAAAGACCTTAGATAAACGGGGTGTTGCTGGAACTCCTCATGGATCCCTCAAGGTCTTTTGATTGCTTAAATCACGAACTTGTGATTGCAAAATTAAGTGCTTATGGTTTCAGTGCGAGTGCATTGCGGTTTATCCATAGCTATCTCGGCGAGAGAAAGCAGAGGGTAAAGATAAATGGGTCATTCAGTACGTGGATAGAAGCATTAATTGATGTGCCACAAGGCTCGGTCTTGGGGGCTTTGCTGTTTAACAGATACCTCAATGATCTCTTCATGTTTGTGAAAGACACCCAAATATGTAACTATGCAGAAGATACAACAATCTAGGGTGGTGTCGGGAGAAGTTTGACGCTTAGGCTTTGGAAATTCTCAACGGAAAAACCGAAGCTCTGAATCAGAACTAATTGCAATTTCTCATATCATTATTTAGTTGTCATTCAGCTTTAAGACTGGTAAGAATCTGCCTTGAACAGATTTTTTGACAGTTTGTTTCATACAGGTCGTGTCGGGACTTTTTTTTACATAAGTTGGAGTTTCTTGACAGCAACTGTAAACTTGCATCTATCTTGGAACAAGATGATTTCAGCTCATTTTTTCAGTATCTTCTTGTCAGCTACCTATTTCCAATCACATTCTTGCATGATGGTTTTTGTAGTCCATAAAATCAAAATATGCAATCTACTATACGCTGCCTACTGTCATGCAGTAGCTGGCCTTATGCCAAAAGAAGCAAGCAGAAAGAAACAGAATTAATATTCATGCAGTACAATTGTGAATAATTTTCAGCAAAATAACGTGCATGTGGTGCTGTAAGATTGTGCGTTTGTAAAACAAAATCTTAGACATTTAATAATCCTATAAATTTAGTGTCAAATTTGTCCGATGTTCTTCAAACCGGATGGTTTTTAATTCAACCCCTTCCTGTCCAAAAAACGCCAAAGCTCAGAAAATCTTAAGTAAGGGATGACAATAGCCACATATTCCACCAAATATTTGCAAAATTGGTTCCCAATATGACCTCATCATTCCCCTGCAAAGGGTCGTCAAAGAAATTCGCTCTCGTTTCAAACGGCATCTGGAGAGTTAGGCCACATGTAAATAAACAGAGCACAGTAAATCTATGTTCGCTCTCTTCAACCATGGGCGACAGAAACGGAATCCTTCACTAGGTTGGTAGACTGTAGACTAAATAATGGCTGGGGAAATTTAAAATCGCAAGTAAGTACCATTTTAAATAATTTTTGGATGAATTTAGTCTAGATTAAGTTGGAATGTCAAATAAATCCCGCAGTCAAATTTCTCCCGATGCCAACCTATGACTGTGATAGCAATATTGACAGTGTCATTAAAACATTAAAAGTTGATGCCTTTAAAATTGCTAAATGGTTTCCAAACAACTGTATGTAGCTGAATGAGGAAGAATGCCATCTACTGGTATTTGGAGACAAAAGTAACAATGTTTCCTTAAATATCGAGAGTACAAAGGTAAATGAGAGCACAGAAGAACAGTTGCTTTGTTATGTCAAACAGCAGGTCAACAGGCTCTTTGTAAAAAGATTGGTCAGAAGCTACATGCTCTTTCAAAAATTTCTCATTTTCTTAATACTGAGCAGCTGAAACGAATAATGAAAGCATTTATCTTATCCCAATTGTCCTCTTGTATGGTTGTTCTGTGACAAAACAATGAACGATAAAATTAACCATATTCACGAAAAGGGCATTGTGGATAACTTACAAAGATATGAGATCAGATTTTGATACGGTGCTACTCAAAGACAATGCAGTCCCACTCCACATAATGAATTTAAAATTGCTAATAATTGAAGTCTTTAAGACAAAAATAGAACCTTAATCCTGTTAGCTTTATGAAAGACAGTTTCGCCGAAAAACACGTTCCTTATGGGTTATCCCTATTAATGCCGGGGCTTTTTGGACCCTTGTAGCACAAAGTGCCCCCCTTCATAACTTCGTGAATAATGCAGATATGAGGGCGAGACTTGGTACAATGGTGCACAGTAGCAAAATCTACACAATAGGGCATTTTGTTATTCTTCATTACATCCATGACGTCACTATGACGTCATAATGCCGGAAAAATGCGATATTTTCTAACTATTGGCAAAATTAGCAATATTTAAGGTTTTATATAATAATTCCTTCCATAATGGCTCTAGAGTGTATCAAAAATCATCTAGAAGCAAAAATTAGCAATATAATATCCATTTAAACTCATTATCTATTTCATTTATTCATTATTTAGTTACACCAGTTTTTCTTTTTTTCATTAATAGCCCTAATTACAGATGCAAATACTTTGAAATGCCTTAAAATCATTTAAAACGATCCAAAAAACCATATTTGACAATAAAATTTTATATATTACGATCGTTAATAATTATATGACGTCATAAACTTTGATGACGTCACTAAATTTAAAATTGCTGACGTCATCCAAAATGAATAAGATAATACACCATCTGAACGCTCTCATCGAGCGCTATCGAATGGTGGCATTCTTGATGATCTCTGATCATTTTGGAAAAAACTAGACTCATTACTATAATTTACCTCACGACCACGTGTCGAGAAGATGTTGGTCACGTGATCAGTGTCTACCATTTTGACAACAAAATTTAATTTTTGATTAGCCTATTAATTTTTAGGAAAAGTCACAAAACCTCGGCTCTTTATCTTTTGAAGTGACGACACTACATCGGATCATATTTGCCGCGGGGACTTTGTGCTCCCCCCACCCCCGGTAGTAATAGGGTTAAGAGGCTACCATAGCCTATCATTACCACAAGCACGTACCACGTGCTATGGCTTAGAGACGATATCGTTTCTTGGCTGTAGATTATGGATGTGATTTCCCAATGATTTAAAGCAGTCAGATGCTCTCTCTAATTTTAAAAGGAAAATCAAAGAAAGCTGCATCCCAACTAAATGTACTAAAACGACTTAAGTCTTTCATTGGTTTTGCGGAGAAGGAAATCTTGGTTCAGAGCTTTGTATACTCGAACTTTAACTACTGTCCTTTGGTTTGGTACTTTTCATCTTCCAAATCGTTGCTGAAAATTGGAAAGATACAAGAACGAGCGCTGAGATTTCTACATAATGATCATGTAAGCTCCTATAAAGACTTAATTCTCAAATCAAATAGATGCACAATGCTAGTTGCTTGTCAAAGGATACTTTGTATCGAAATTTTTAAAACTTTGAAAAACCTGAATCCATCATTCAGGCAAAATATCTTTACTTTTAGAACTTCGAATTATTCGTTGCGAAATCCGAACAACTTGAATCATTTTTGGCCAAATCAAGTAACGTTTGGTTCCAACAGACTTAGTGCCATGGGACCTCAGATATGGAATTGTCTTCCGAATGAATTAAAATCAGGTGACAACTTGGGTAGCTTCAAAAATATAATAAAACAATGGGATGGCCCTACTTGTAAATGTAACGCATGTCAATTCGACGATATCCTGTAAATTTTGTCCATACACCGTCCATTTAGATTTGAATATTTAACTTATCTATTAATTAATATATTTCTTTATTTATTCATTTGTATATTCGATCTAGATTAGTTGTATATATTTATACTAGGCTTGCCACGCGGTGCCTGCGGCGCCGCGTCGGCCCGCCGTCGTGCTTCGCATTCGTTAGAGAATGAAAGAGAAGCTCTATCTAGCCCTCTCTATTACGTCCTCTATCTAATAAGCCCTTTTCTTTGAAGCCAAAATTTGAATATCTATTAAGTCTTCTCCATTAATTCCCCCTCTCTTATATGGAACACAAAAGGCTCTTAAATATCCTCCATTTATTGCACCAAAATAATGTAAATCGCAATTTCCGTGTGATTTGGGTTCATCACTACGTTGAATTTGTGTGCTTTACTTGCAAAGTAGTTTGTTGATTCTGGAAAATATAAAGTAAAAGACCCAAAACCTATCATTTCTAGCCTTGACTTTGCGGATAAGTCCTCTCTCTAATAAACCCTCTCTTTAACGCCCCCTCTGTAGCCTTCGAAAATTAATAAGCCTCCCGGGCAGGATCTTAATAGAGCTTTTACAGTATTTATCTGTGTGCTGTTTCTTTATGTCTATATTACGCGTACTTGTAAGAACACTGGCGAAGAAGGATAGGAGTGCAATATGGAAATACCTTTGAAAGCAAAGTCAAGGGTTGATATTAACGTTATGAATCAACAAAGTTATTTTGTTGGCATATTGAATTAGCATTCAATACCACTTCTATGTCCATTCCGTTTCTCTTCTTCGTTTCATCTTCCTCTTTCCACTCTTTATAAAC
>REGM01000208.1:29146-46116 GCA_004194415.1 Aurelia aurita | reverse complement strand
ATGGGGTGGCTGCAGGGAATCCAAGTGACTTACACTGTTAAAGTTACAAAATCGCGCTGCCAGAATTGTGACCAATATCAGCTATGATGCACCTGATGATGCCCTTATACCGAAGCTAAAGTGGCCGACTATCGCTGAAATTGTTAAACGAGAGACAGCGAACATCGTTTACAAATCCATAAATGGTCTTGCACCTTCGTATCTCTCGACTATTGTTTCAAAAACTCTTCACGAGACATTGTCAAGTTAAGAAACTCTAAGACATACTTACGCATCTCTCTTATGAAAACGACTAATGGGCAGAAATCATTCTCATATCGTGGTGCGCACCTTTGAAACAGCCTGGAACCTGAGGCCAAGCAAGCATCCTCTTTATATGCTTTTAAAGGTAATGTGTCCATAAATAAGGATAGCGTATACCCAACCTGTCAACATCCATCAAATTCTCGGCAAGTCATTGGTTGCTATTCAAACTGATCACCTGAATAGAGAAAATTGCTGTAATGCGTGATTGAAAAGACATTTTAATTGATCACATGCCTTGCACTGGGAGGCCTACTTGTATGGACACATTACATTACCTTTAAACATCAATTATGAGTATGATCACCAATGTATTATTTCTAGATTCTAGTTTTGTAATTAGGCTATTTATTTTTAGTTCAATATGCATTAACGTTTTGGCAGGCCCCCTGAAGAGAAGCCTTAGCTGATGAAGTTGTCGCCTGCGTACCCCCTTAGCAAAGGCTCCATTTCTTTGATTGGCTGACGTGCCGACACACCCAAAAAAGTTTCACACCCAGAAAGCCAATTAAGTTTGAGAATATGCGATCACATGACGGAAAAGGCCCCTTTTGGCAGATTTTTACCCCTTCCCTCTAAAAAAGCCCGGTGTAAAATCTGTTACTAAATTTTCCAATTTCTTTCTTACACGTGTTCAGCAAGCCTACAAGCACATTCTCCTCGCGAGCGTTTCCAAATATTCATGAAATTACGCCGTTCTAAAATTTATGCAAGCATTTCTACCTTAAACTTTGGTCTAAACCTAGGCTCAAACGTTCGGAGAGCAGCAAATATAGAGCAGTTAAAGATTAAAACTTGATATTTGAGAATCTCATTTCCTCGATTTCAGAAATTCCGTTGCGTTGGCCTAGGTTGGTCAAGGAATGAAGACAAAGTTAGTGGTTCGTTTTACGAAGAATGCAAATAAAAACTCACCGAGGGTTCCCACGAATGTTTATCAATCCACAGTCCATTTGTTTAGTGGATGTAAACAAACAATTATCCAGTAAATTTATCACAAAATCCTAAAATTTATCAAATTTTAACATTCACAAAAGAGGGGCAAACAAAGATTAAAATTGTCAATGTGGTTTTTTATAAGAAACTTGGCTTTGGCTTTGTAGTATGGTATCTTAATTGTTGTCCAAATTCTAATAGTAAATTTTCTTACTCATTTTCAATTTATCACAATTCATTGGGGACTACTCATATATCTTTTTATTTCAGAGAAGAACAAGAAAAACTAAAGCACAAACAAAAATTGTCATTATTAGTATGATATGGGTTTCTAATGCACATTCTGTTTAAAAAACACTTTGCAGCTGGCAACCAATTGAAAACTTTCTTCATTTTGAATTGACATCTGATCGCTTCTTGTAGCGTTTCTTATTTTTATGAAAGAGGCTACTGCAACTTCTTATAAGCGGTTTTTTATGTAGAAAATAAGTGGAAACATCTGAATAAACAAGTAAAACAAATTAAGGTTTGTCTACCAGAGTCTTGTTGTTGATCAAGCGCTCTTGGTGTCATGGCCAAGAGGTAGGTTTCGTGTCACCCTCTGCAGGGTCTACATTCAAGTTTGATAGAGTAGAATGGTAGAAGGGGTTGGGGGATTTTTCAAAGATTTTTGAGATTTTTTCTGACAGTTTCCTGGAACCCCCGCATCCGATTTAAGAAAATGAGATAAATTCCCTCGCCCTCCCCCAGCCCCTTCTACCATTCTACTCTATCAAACTTGAATGTAGACCCTGCAGAGGGTGACACGAAAGCTACCTCTTGGCCATGACACCAAGAGCGCTTGATCAACAACAGAAGTTGCTGCACGTGTGCACACTGTCCTGCGACAACATTCAAAACTTGGAGTGGAATTTGTGGTGAAGAGATTTTGAAACTTCGTCGTGTTTAGTCAAAATTATTCCCGATAAAACGGTGGAAAAGGGTGGAAATTGGCGCGATGTTGTTGGTGAATAGTTGTGCTACCTTGCTGCAGCAAAAGAAGCTGATTTAGAACCGAATAATGGCATTCTTCAGTGGATAAAGGTAGGCCCATTAGCTTTCTATGTAGCAAAAAAGCTTTAACTTGCCAAGGATTTTAAAATCTTACCAAAACAAACATTTTTAGGTTATTCCGTGATATAATTCACGTAACATGTGGAATTCTGGAAGCTATATCTTTTTTGTAGCATTCCCGAAAAATATTTGAACGTAGGCCAATATTCGAAGTGGTGAAATTCGATGTAACGCCGATCCCTGATGAGATATTAACCAAATGCAAAACAACGAATATGGAGTGGGGCATGTAGAATCGATTCGTGGTGAAACCAGCTCTGTATCTTTATTAGCCGAATGTCCATTTGTATTTCTGTGAAGGTACTCGAAAAGTTGTCTCAAAAAGCCGATTTTCGGTCATGTGATCGAAATACGGCGATGTCATTGGCTAATAAGCGTGAAAATGGATGATTTGGGGGTTTCCCTGTGCCCTATTGAAAGATTTGATTTGTATGCTGTCTAGGCCTAAGGCCAAGCATCAACATCTTCCTGTCTTTGAAGCAGATCAGCTGTGCAACCAATTCTGTGAATGGTCGAAACAATAGAGAGGATAAAAAGGAATCCCCTCATATTTGCAATGAAATAAGTATACGAAGACAGATGTGATACGTACCAGAGTGTGTTAAATTCCCTTGTTCTTCTCGACCTGAAGGTACAGTACAGCCACCGTCCTTTTCCAAAATCGAAGGTTACAAACGTGCAGCGAGACAGGCGGAAGCAAAGCAACCTTGAGTTCCTTTGGCAATCAAAACAATCATGATTGTATTGATTGAGATTTTAACATTGCTTCAATTCAAAGCATTTAGATCCGACTGGTTGAATTTGAATGAAATATTATTTTGATTGCCAAAGGAACGCGCAGAATGTTTTTGTCTTATCAAATCACAAAAAGCTCCTCCGTGAAGCCAATAATTTCGCGGCGCAGGTTGATTTACAAAGACAAATAGACATACATAATCCATCCACCATTGGGTTATTTGTCGGATTTATATGGCCACTCCGCAGGCGCTTCGCGCGGCGTCGCTGCAATTAGAAATATGACGTCATAAAGATTGATGACGTCATACAATTAAAAAAATTGCTGATGTCAGCAAATATAGATAACTTATATACCAAATCAAAGTGCTCATCGAGACAAATCGAATGGTATATATCTTGATGAGATTTGAGAGCAAGGAAAGAAATTAGAGCCATTTTAATGATTTTCTTTGTGACCTGTCTCCAAATAAGGGCATCTGGTGGTCACGTGGTTAAACAATCGGCATTGAAATTTTAATTTTTTGATTGCCAATTAAATTTCTATAAAAGTCAAGAAGTTTCCGCGTTATAGTTATCATCGCTTAAGAATTACTAAAATAGGTTTGATAGGGGGGGGCGAAACACGCTCCCCGGTTAGAATAGGGTTTAATATACATCAGGAAGAGAAGTGGTCCCAGGCAGGACCCTTGGGGAACTCCATATCCAATACTTTCAATATTTGATATGTGCCCATTGACCTTACAGCATTTTTTCCTCCCACTTAGATAATAAGACTTGAACCAATCAAGTTCTTTATCCCGAATGCCATAATGGGATAACTTTTCCAACAGAATACTATGGTCTACTGTGTCGAAGGCCTTTTTTAGGAAAACGACCGCATTGACATTGCCCCTATCGATGTCTGTGTACCAATCATTAGTGCTCTTTAGAAGGCATGTGACGCAAGAGCGTAATGATCGGAAACCAGACTGGTGCAAGCAAGGGACATGTCATAAAGTATCTAATACAGGGGGTGGAGGATATCTGATTTTTTCACAAATATTTTTCATAGCCCCTAATGAAAATGAGTAGAAAATTCCATGACCCATTGTGAAGAAACAAATATTTTTCGTGGCCCATTTCAATCTTTTGGGTCCATATTTTGAGTTTGCTGGTAGCATGAGATCTTCTAATGTTTTCGTTTTGTCTGCATATTTCGGTCATGACTACTGTGTCTGCATCTACATAAAACGAACTCGGATGTAGGTAGTTGTGACACATCCAATTTTCGTCCTTATGAAGATACACTCATTGTTGCCCTACATGTTAAATTTGATGATATAGCAACAAAGAAAACACAGATTTCAGAAAAACGGATTGCAAGGGAAACTTTCAATAAGGTATTACCTTGATGCACTTTCAACACTCCATAGAAAACAATTTTTCAATAAGAATACTAAACAAATTTGAAAAGAAGCTGTTGGCGAGGATGGAAGGATTGAAGAAGCATAGATCAGTTGTGCATATGGAGACGCAGAAAGCAAAAAGGCGTCAGAAAAGGGGAAAATTTCAAGCAGACAAGATTGTTTTCATGCATTGAGAGAAATGGAAAAAAAGCAAAGTTCAACCAGTGATGAAAATTCATCTTTCTGTTTTGACTATGATTGACAAGTGATTGTTTCTGTAACTTTTGAATTTGCTCTTGCAGAGACATTATACAACATCTTGCATAATTCAAAAACTATTTTTTAGATTTTTCCCTCAAAACATTGATAGCCCCTTCAAAAGCTGCAAATATTTTCTGTGGACCATTAACAAGCAGCTACAATTTTTGGTGGCCCCTACCTATCTCCTCCGCCCCCCGGTAGCAGATACTTCATGACAGGTCCCTAAAGCAATACATTTTCATCCCAAGTATTGATACAGTTGGCCATACAAGACTTTCTCACATAACCTAGAAACTGTTGGTAGGACCGAAATAGGACGGTAGTTAGATTTGATATTATCGGGGCCTTCTTTGAAGATAGGTGCGATCCTCGCTATTTTCCAACAGTCAGGAAATACACCCTGCTTCAAGGAAGTATTAGAAATGATACTCAACGAACTCGCGAGAACTGGCATGCCGACTTTCAAAAAGTGGCTTGAGATACCGTCCAAACCAAATCCATATCATCTTCTGAGGCGTTACCTCGCTCTGTTTATCTGCACTTCATCAACATTTTTTAATTTAAAGATTTTAGAATGCTGATTTATGCTAACATCCCCTGATAGTAGGATAGTGGGGGATATCCTGTGATAACAGCTGAAGTTTCGCTTTGTTTAAAAAAGCAAACATTATCAATAAGACAATAAGCTGGAATTTTAAGTACCCTTACGCAAACAGTAAAAGATGCTAGCACAAAAGCTCATTCAAACTGTCAATTGAAATGAAATGCTGACGCACGCACTACACGAAATTGAGCGCCAATGCGCAGACTATACCTTTTCCTGAGGGCAGCCTAATGGAGTTACCGTGGTTAAAGACTATAAAATCAAATTAAATTGGCACGGTGCAGATTAAGACTAAAAAGACCATTCTTTGCCGACAAAATAATTCGTTTACTCATTGCATTTTTCTTTTTAGACAAGTACTAAAACTTTTCAGACGTTTCAAACTTCCTCTTTATCAATAACTGTTACCAATCTGAGGCTTGGTGGTTCTAGTCCTCGCCATGTCGAGCCTGATTTGTAGAGTGAGGAGAGTCACCAACTCTCTGTAATTCCAGGTTAAATGGATTACAAGGTGTGGTCGCATCGAGAGGCAGTACCAGGACATTGCTTCGATAAGTTTAGCTTCTCGGTGTCCTAAAATTACCCTCTTCGGATGCTGAGTAGAACTATAACGGGTACGAAAAAAAACTATCTACTTTTGACAGGCCACGATAAATCGTATACTGGATAAATTTCGAAGATTTGTGACATCATCTTTAGTTAAAATCCAGAATTAGATTCCATGATTTTTTTGCAAACTTTTAGTTTTCTGTTTCTTGAGCTATAAGCGAGTTTCTTAAAACTTTCGGTATTGAAAACACTGAAAACGATAAAAAAACGTAGATCAAATTTTCTAATGACTCGACATGAACGGACTAAGAGGAAAATTGTACATGGTACTTTGGGGATTTAGAAATTGATCAGTTATAATCTGCTGCACGAGCGTTAGTTGAACGACATGCCTGTTGTGAAATTCTGGCATAGTTCCAATGACGTGCCGCGCCAAGTCGTTCCCCGCATCACACATTCAACGAAACTACATGCTTGCTTGACCTCAGGGCGCTTCACTGTTTTTATTTTTAACCCTAATCCATATGGGAGGGGGGTGGTTCCCACCCCCCATCAAGGTTTTATTTGCCGCGTTTTTAAACGACATCAGCTATGTCCCCAAGTCTCCTTGACTTTTACTAATTATCTATTAGCTACATTTTTAAGCAAAAAAATTGAACAATAGAACTCACAGGTCACGTGACCTGCCTATATTTGGAAGCAGGTAACGGCAAAATCGTTGTTTTCGATGATTTAAATGGCAAAATTTGCTTAAATTATGAAGTATTGTATCTCAAACGAATCAGCAAAGAAAGGGCTTTAATTTGATACCAGAATTTCTGGAATTTGATGACGTCAGAATTTTTTATTATGACGTCATTTTGGCAGCCATTTTCGGCTAATTAGCAATTTTTCTAAATATTTTCCACTTTTTTCCATTAAAAACACTCCAATGATGCATTTGTGATGGATTATCACCATTTTGCCGCTTCTTTTTGTCTATTTTTACATGGAACAAATTTATAACATAAATTACGTCATCAGAATTGAATAATTTCTACCAAAATAAGCAGGGGTAAATTTTGTAAGAATAGCAGCTTTGGTTTGTTTACATTTTGCACAACAGCCAATCAGCAAGCTCCATTTTGGAGGACGTGATCAACAACTTCGGGCGTCGCGGGTCGAAGCTGTGAGGAAAACCACTGGAAAACCACCCTAACGACTTTTGCTTGCTGCGAAAATATACTTTTGAGGAACCCTTAGTTAATTTCCATTTCTCCTCGATCGTTGCCCTCGTGGAAGAATAGTAAACAAAAAAGGAACTTTCTGTTAAGCAAAAACGTTGGTTCATCAGACAAAATCGTGCTTTTAACTAACACACTAAAATACGATACTGGTGTAAATGGGGCATCTGGAAATGCGACAGTGGCAAGAGTTGAACATCCCTGTGTTGGTAGAAGACTAGAAAGGGGCATGGCCGACAAATGAGGGACAAAAACCTACTAGCTACGCCCAGCTCTATACTCAATAGAGGTTTCCATACTCAATGGCAAGATAACCTTCAACTCTATACTCAATAGAGATAACCTTCAACTCTATACTCAAGATAACCTTCAACTCTNTTTCGGCTAATTAGCAATTTTTCTAAATATTTTCCACTTTTTTCCATTAAAAACACTCCAATGATGCATTTGTGATGGATTATCACCATTTTGCCGCTTCTTTTTGTCTATTTTTACATGGAACAAATTTATAACATAAATTACGTCATCAGAATTGAATAATTTCTACCAAAATAAGCAGGGGTAAATTTTGTAAGAATAGCAGCTTTGGTTTGTTTACATTTTGCACAACAGCCAATCAGCAAGCTCCATTTTGGAGGACGTGATCAACAACTTCGGGCGTCGCGGGTCGAAGCTGTGAGGAAAACCACTGGAAAACCACCCTAACGACTTTTGCTTGCTGCGAAAATATACTTTTGAGGAACCCTTAGTTAATTTCCATTTCTCCTCGATCGTTGCCCTCGTGGAAGAATAGTAAACAAAAAAGGAACTTTCTGTTAAGCAAAAACGTTGGTTCATCAGACAAAATCGTGCTTTTAACTAACACACTAAAATACGATACTGGTGTAAATGGGGCATCTGGAAATGCGACAGTGGCAAGAGTTGAACATCCCTGTGTTGGTAGAAGACTAGAAAGGGGCATGGCCGACAAATGAGGGACAAAAACCTACTAGCTACGCCCAGCTCTATACTCAATAGAGGTTTCCATACTCAATGGCAAGATAACCTTCAACTCTATACTCAATAGAGATAACCTTCAACTCTATACTCAAGATAACCTTCAACTCTATACTTAATAGAGTATACCATGCTCAACATGGTACGAGTAAAACAACCTAAAACCTTATGCTACCATACTCAATGGTTAGCGAAAAAAGATAAGGAGGCTTGTGTGCACACTTAGAATAGGGGAAGTGTCGGCCATGCCTATCCTAGCTCTTATTTTGAGAGCACAGCGCTCAAATACTGTTTTAGAGTATTTGACAAGTCCGAAATTTATGTAGGGTTCGATGTCGAATGGGATTGAGAGTATTAGGGATACACTCAGCGCCGTGGAGTCGCATTTCGGGTATAACAATTCTAAATTCAAAAACTTTAATTACGCAATACTCTACTCAGTGACAAAAGCACATGAACAACAAAACTAAACGAAGTATATACGAAGGATAAATGAATTGCAGAATATGCACTATCGGTGGATTACCTTTGAAATATGAAAGGGAGGGGTGGGAGGGGTTTTCCTTGTGGCATTTTGAAGATTGTTGTGCACTCTGGCCTCGCGATCTGGTTTTATGGGTTTTTTAGCTACGCCCTTGAGGTTAATAGTGATTGGCTGATATTTCTCAATTTCATGTAATAGCTTTGTATTCTATTGTTGTATTATTACTGCGACGGTCGTGATTTGATGAAGGTAATAAAGGGGGTTTCATAACATTTATTTATAGTTTTGGCTCCTTACCGTGGGAGATTCATAGATCAAAGGCTGCCTATTATTCCTTCATTAGATGGCCTGAAAGGGTATATGGGGCATTGCCAACTTAAAGTGCTTTTTCGGATATGCTTGCCAAAAGCCTAAGTGAGGAGTGCACGAGCTTATTGTTTGATTGAATCTTGGTGCGCTAGTTACCTAGCTACGGATACCTCTTTGCTTCTGAGCTGCACTGATAGGAAGCTTGCCAAAGTTATACTTTAATGGCTGGTTGTTATTGCAAACATTTGTATAACATAGTTTTCTTATTATTCTTTTATGTGAAACCCGAGAGCAAAAAGCATTGCCCAGCGAAATCCCTATTCTACCAATTTAGCGATATTGCCCCCTTTCCAAAACTATGCAGTCATGCGATCGATAACAGTCTGAATAAAATACCGTGCAAAAGTTTGCTAAGTTTTTGATTGATTTTAGAACTTATCTTGTTCTCCGGAACTGCGCTGTCCTCCTCCGCTGCTGGGGTTACGTGATATGCTATTGGGTCACGTAGAAATATCAATTAACCACATTCATATGTTGATATGAATTTAAAAAAAACTTATTCTCAGATAAATTTCCTAACGAATGCTCTTTGCCCTTCTCTCTGCTGCGCCCGGTTTTTATGAAATAATTTTTTAAAACTTCGTCATTTCCACGGCCCTCTCACTTCCTCTCGAGGGGCTAGGCTCAGCCCAAAGAAGTTAATATTTGCATCTAGGAACGACAAAACGGCACTCCCATTAGCTAAAAATCAGTTTCAAACTGGAAATTAAGGTTCAGATACATTTACAGTACCTCACACACATAAGTGTTGCACCAACCCAACTTATCCTAAATGGCTTCCAATCGATCCTGTCAACAAAATTTGCACAGCGAAGAAAAATCAGCATGTAAGGGTTTCTCTTTTAAGTGTTTTGGGGGTAGTTTAAATTGTCAATTTCTCTACTTATTTCAAAGTGAAATGAAACACTAGTTGGTTACTTCGATAAATTAACGAAAACTTTAGGACAACATTGAACAAGATTTTGGCAAGCAAACTGGAGGAGTAGACCATGAAATAATTACATTAACAGAGCAAGGACGATAAAATTTTGTGCTATTCAAATCTGGATTCTCCTAACTTCATCTACGATAAAAGTTTCCTTGGATGAATCTTACAAGAATAAACGAAAATAGGAAAGGGAAGGAAACGACTCCAGGTAAGAATATTTTGAATTTCAATTTTATCATTTAACACAAATCTTTCTTGCTGGAATACGTCCGATCAGTTGTTTACCAAGGACCGTTAAATTTATAAATTCGGAAAGATTATCAAAATTGTTATTCTCCAACTTCGCTTGAAGGTGAAATAAAACCTAGAGTTTGGCCTGACCGAGCCTATTTATGTGATCCCCCCTTACTCGAATTAATCCACTTACATTCCAAGGCTGATTTATTTTTATTTCTGCTTCCTTCTTTTATGACATTCGTTGAGGAAAACTTTCATCTTGGTCAATAAAGTTTGGAGAATCAAGCTTTCATGAACGCAAAATTTTATTGCTCTGCTGATAAATATAACAATTCTTCGTTGTCTTATGGTCTGTTTCTCCAGTTATGCAGCCAAAATCTTGTTCAATGTTGTATTTTTCTCAGTAAATGAACGGAGATATAGCGATCTAGTCTAAACATAGCACAAAAGAACGGCACGCGCCACTTATGTTCCTATTGTTTTCATCGATCGAAAACATCAAATACAATAGGTTCTATTTAGATGGACCCAGTCCCCCTAGCTAAGTTGCCTTTTAACACCGTTGATTTACTTTAAGTGTTTCATTCCACTTTTAAATAAGTAGACGAATTGACAATAAACTACCACAAAAAACACTTAAAAGAGAAACCCTTACATGCTGATTTTTCTTCCCTGTGCAAATTTTGTCGACAGAATCGATTGGAAGCCTTTTAGGATAAGTTGGGTTGGTGCAACACTTATGTGTGTGAGGTACTGTAAATGTATCTGAACCTTAATTTCCAGTTTGAAACTGATTTTTAGCTAATGGGAGTGCCGTTTTGTCGTTCCTAGATGCAAATATTAACTTCTTTGGGCTGGGCCTAGCCCACCGAAAGGAAGCGAGAGGGCCGTGGAAATGACGAAGTTTTAACAAATTATTTCATAACAACCGGGCGTAGCAGAGACAAGGGCAAAGAGCATTCGTTAGAAAATTTATCTGAGAATACAGATTAAAATTTTCTAAGGGTTCCTCAAAAGTATATTTTCGCGCCAAGCAAAAGTCGTGAGGGTGGTTTTCCAGTGGTTTTCCTCACAGCTTCAACCCGCGACGCCCGAAGTTGTTGATCACGTCCTCCAAAATGGAGCTTGCTGATTGGATGTTGTGCAAAATGTAAACAAACCAAAGCTGCTATTGTTACAAAATTTACCACTGTTGCCAAAATATCATTCAAAAATCGCTATTTACAATAAAATAACATTTTTTAAGAAGTATTTTGACAAACTAGACCAAAAACTGCATACAGTTCCTGCAAAATCTTCTTTAAACTCAAATCTAACTTGAGAATCTGATTTTCGTCAATTTTCAACTTTATGACGTCACTATGAGGTCATAGGGCGTGGCAACCACACCCAAATTGTGCTACATGTTACAAATTATTTGCTTTATAACTGTGGCAAGTTATATTGAATTCTGGTAAGTCTAAGGCTGTTTTCAGAGGGGGGCTGGAAAGCACCCCCCCATAAATGGTAGCTTGAAAAAAGCCCATATGGATTAGGGTTAACCTCCTTGATACAGGAATGCAGTACATGCACCAAAGTATAAATTACAGCAAAAATTCCGCAGTTGGCAACTGATTGCATTTCTTGGCATTCTTCGCTGGCTCGGAATTTGCATTCTTAGTTCCTGAGTACGTTAATTACTTACTTACTTAATTATTTTATTTTCATTTCATTTTATATTATTTAACCACGGTAGCCCCGTCAGTCCTGTGGAGACTGCTTTACAGGGGGCCGTGCAAAAAGACTACACAGTAAAAACCTAATTCATAAATCTTGCTAACTAAAGTTGAATAGCAATAAAAGACTAAAAATGTCCATAACAAAATTCCGACAAAATTATACAAAATTAAATCAAAAGAAAAGTGAAATCAAACTCTGCAATGGCTCGTTTAACATTTTTTTGAAGGTAGGAAGAGAGGGTGCATGTTTGACATCCAAGCTTAATTTGTTCCAAAGCTTAGGTCCACGAAATGAAANTACTTAATTATTTTATTTTCATTTCATTTTATATTATTTAACCACGGTAGCCCCGTCAGTCCTGTGGAGACTGCTTTACAGGGGGCCGTGCAAAAAGACTACACAGTAAAAACCTAATTCATAAATCTTGCTAACTAAAGTTGAATAGCAATAAAAGACTAAAAATGTCCATAACAAAATTCCGACAAAATTATACAAAATTAAATCAAAAGAAAAGTGAAATCAAACTCTGCAATGGCTCGTTTAACATTTTTTTGAAGGTAGGAAGAGAGGGTGCATGTTTGACATCCAAGCTTAATTTGTTCCAAAGCTTAGGTCCACGAAATGAAATAGACTTCTGCCCATTTGACGTTTTGAAAAGTGGAACACGCAAGTCAGTTTCTGTGTATCTCAGCCTCAGTGTATTTTGGGCTGAATTCTTTATAAACAGCTTGGACAGATATTCCGGAGCAAGACCATTTGTTGACTTTTACATTATAGTCGCTGTTTCATTTCGAATAATGTCAGAAATTGTTGGTCATTTCAGCCTCTTAATCAGACTAGCTGCTGAAACATCATAGCTGCTATTCGTAACAATTCTGGCAGCACAATTTTGCAACTTTTTGAGGGTCTCAATTTGAATTTTCCCACAACATCCCCACACTGAGCAAAAATAGCGAAAATGGGGCTCCACAATTCCTCTAATTGTTAGTTAGTTAGTTAGTTAGTTAGTTAGTTAGTTAGTTAGTTAGTTAGTTAGTTAGTTAGTTAGTTAGTTAGTTAGTTAGTTAGTTAGTTAGTTAGTTAGTTAGTTAGTTAGTTAGTTAGTTAGTGACACTACGTCACACATAAATCTACTGGTTTTGCTTCGTACATACAAACGCTGTAATTTTGACAATAATCAAGATATAAAAACTTTGCACCGTAGAAATATAGCAAAGTACCTACAGTTCCTTTCAAGCGATTGAAGTTCAAAAAGGTGCAACCACCATTCGCACATGTTTTGTCTTGAAGCCAGCTCAGTAGACGATTGCATTAAAGATGGCGTCGAGAAATTTTTTACAAAGATCCTTTGCGGTATTAAAGAAATCAAACAATCAAATGAATCGAAATTCAATGTGACACAAAGCATCATGTTAAATTCTCCTGTTTGCCATCTTTAGCGCAATCACCTATTTACGTAAACAATTGCAGAAAATATTAGTTTATCTATGATTGCAGTTGAAAGTGTGCCTTTTCACTGTGTCGCTTTGGCATGTCTACAAACCCTTCCGTCAAAGTTCACAAACAAACAATAAAATGAAGCCTTTCTTTTCAGATGCATACAACACATCCCATCTCAAATTGGGGCTGTCGAATGCAACTACACCAACCGTAGCATTTGGTGATTCATTTAGAGTTAGCAAATTCATCCTGGACCGATACGAATTATCAAAATCAAGCTTCGATTATGGACAAAGTGGTAAGTATCATGCATTTCTGTAATATTAATGACAAATATACTTGGTAAGCAAAGTAAATTGTCTTTTCAGCATATAACAACAAAATTGCCTAAATTTCTATTAGCATGGATTTGTATACTTAAGGCCAGATCGGACAAAAATCTTCAAGATCAGACAACAATTTTCAGATTGACATGTTAAAGCTTTTATGTCGTTATAAATACAATTCCTAGCCTCGCTTTGTCAGTTGTCCTTCAAAGCGATGGGAGACGGTAATCAAGTCCCTTTGTTTTACGTGTTATGCAAAATTACAATCAACAAACATCAAAAGAAACCGCGCTTTCATGAGCTCCACACCCTACGCACTCTCGTGACAAATGATCTAATGTCTGCCATTAGATTTATATAGCGACATAGAAGCTTTAATGCAAATCGATTAGCGGCTGGAAAGAAAGAGATTTGTATGGCCGTTCAACCAAGCCGTAAATCTAATTTCATGCAAGGCAAAACAAGCCGCATATTACTGCCTTGAAACCAGGGCGGCAAACTCACTTTATCTGCATGAGAAATAGGGCTATTAAGAGAAGAAGAGAGGATATAATGAGAGAAGGATAAATCTACACATCTGTCGAGGGGGGGAATCTTAATTGCAACTCAGTTTTTCGCAATCTTTTATAGTTTTACCAAAGTATAAGTTGATATCTAAGAGTTACGAAAATGATAAAATGGCATCCCTTGACTTTGTTGCATTTTTTCAATTTATTGTCAAAGAGAGGACAATTTCTTTGAAATAAGCTATGAGCTTATCAGATTGTGCTTATCTTATGATTGTCTTTTTCCAGGTGTGTTCGATCAAATTATGCTGAAATTCACTCTTAAGAGGGACGTGAGATATTATATCATGGAGTACTACCTTCCAATTATTATCGTGGTTAGCCTCAGTTTCATGTCATTTTGGATTCACTACGATGCAACCCCAGCAAGAGTAGCTCTACCAGTTACTACATTTTTAACATTGACCAAGATACTGGAGCATGTACGCATATCAGCAAATATATTTGGTGCTGCCGATGCTCTTGAGATCTTTTTGAATGTCTCGAATATATTTGTGTTTACAGTTATGTTGGAGTACGGTATTGTTGGACTTACAGCAAAAAGCTTGTCGAAGGTAAGCCAATTTCTGATTAAAAGAGTCTTTGAAAGAAAATTCACGCCAGAGACGACGTAATGTTTCTACTGAAATTAGAGTCCCGTCTTCCCTGATAACTTTTCCACTACAGCTGAAACGAGAGTCTGAATTCAGCTCATGAAAAAAATTAAAGCGAAAAACGCCAGATGTTGTAACAATAACATCTGTTGATTTTTGTTCAATTATTTGTTGAAAGACATTTGCGAAAGCATTGATGGCGATTTTTATGGCGTACTTGTCTCGACTGAAATGTAAATAAACTAAACGGCCTAGTTTATGCTGAAACCTACCCCGGATACCAGAGCCTCAACAAATTTAAAGGAAAATTAAAATTGGGTAAGGACTCCCTTTTTCTTTTCGTGCTTCATTTAGTGTTGATAAGGGCTGAATTTCTTCAAGTGGAAAACCGCCTTTCACTATTTTCCACGTATGCTGTGCCACTGGGTTATTTACATTTGCATCTTCACTAATCGACCGTAGATATCGCCTTGTGTGATTTCAAAACTTGCTTTGTTCTGGCAAGTAATGCATGCCCAACAAGTTCTACTGCTACGAAGTCAATCGTTGTTTACATGGAAGAAATCAGAAATAATAGCAAGTGTGCAATTCCAAAGTTTTACAGCAGCCTTTAGGTAAAAAGTACGGCATCTTTCCACGGGAAGTAAAACGCAGATATTTTCTATCTGCCTCCCAAAATCCGCGTTGCGTTGAAGATTTCAGTCAAAAACACTCTGTATTTTGGGAGCACTTTGAAGTGTGAAAATGAATTTTGGAAGCCTTGTTCTCCATTATTTTTCCACCTGTCTCAAACAAATGACAATGATTATACAACTGAATGGAAATTTCCCGCCCTTCTTCAAAGGATGAAAGCAGAGAAGAAGACGATGATGAAACAGAGAATATGGAAGAGAAGCTGTCAGAAAACGAAGAAGAAAGTGCCAACAAAGAGTGCAACAGAGGGTCATTTATCTGTACGGAGTTAAATGAGATAAACATATGCCTGAAGAAAAAGAACAAGCAACAAGAGGATGGATTCCACTATTTAGATAAAATTTGTAGATATGTATATCCTCTGACATATTTCTCATTCATCGTTGTTTATGTAATTGTGTGTTTGAATAATTAACGCGAGTTAGACAGAAGATTAAACGAAAATTTTTGGTTTTCCTGCTATCAGCCAAAGTTTCATTTCTCCACAGCCATTACTTATATCTGGTATGATGAATATTTATTGTGGTGAACAATTGTATAGAACATCTACTATTTTAAGGACAGAAACATTTTCATATCGGAACAATTTGGCATATCATAAAAGGTAGAAAAAGACAATTTGCTATAGGAAATATAAAAAAACACAAAGTAAAGATTGACAAGTAGTCAAAAAATTACCCACTCAGAACAGTTGCGTGACAAAGGAATTACACAAAGAATAGACAAATTCAGCTAACTTTGTTTACTTACATACGTGCATACATACATGCATCCATACATTCGATGTGTGTATCTCATTTGGATAAATTTTCTGTGATTTTTAACTTGTCTGTGGTGTTCTTTGCAGTCTTAAACACTCGTGTGTTCTAATTCCAGACTCCCTTTCTATTTTGATTCAGGACATTTTCTACCCACCCAGCTTATTAAAGACCCCCATTATTAGGTCATGGAGATTTTCCACTCACCCCGTTTATTCCAGCCCCCCATCTATTCCGGACTCAAGAGTATAAAATTGGTTCCAAAACTCTTGAGTCCAATACCAAATTTATTTACTTTTATAATTTATCATTTACTTTTACCTAGACAAACTTAGTTTTGATGTAGTATTTGGCAGTCAAGAATATGTAATAGTATGTCATGAAACGTTGGCTCAAGGAGAATAATTTCTTGCTTCAGAAAAAATGGTAATATCAGTGGTTTTGATGAATGATGAAAAAACAGATATAAGTGAACTCAGACTGCCGGACCCGACTATATCTACGGCAAACTTCAAACATGTACCGGGTGTCCCAAAAAAAAGTATACAGATTTGGTTGGGTTCAGCGATGTGAATTTAGCTTTAATCAATGGCTAATCACTCTCAAAATGTTCCTCTGTAGTTAACTTGAACATTGATACCTCGTTTGTTGGTATTGGTGCTTTGAGAGCAGACATATCAATCTTGAAAGCTCAAATTTGTACCCACGTGCAAACCAGAGCTTTGGCCTTTTGGCCTAAGCAAATTCTT